>JALPVH010000359.1:0-55228 GCA_023242295.1 Diaporthe ilicicola | reverse complement strand
TTTAAATAAATTTTAATATAAAAATAAATATTAAAAAATATCTTTATTTTATTATTTAATAGGTTATATAAATTCCCGATATACTTTTATTTTTATTTAAAGGTTTTAATAAACTATATTAACTTAATAAGGTTAAGCTATTAATTTTCTATATATTAAAAAGATAGATATATATATAAGTTATATTTAAATATAAATAGTTATATTAAATATTAATTAAATTATTATAATTATACTAGATATAATAAGTTTTATTAATTTTAATTAAATTAAAATAATATCGGTATTTTAATTAATAATTATAAAATATTAAGCTATAATAAAGGTTATCTGATAAATAAAGCTAGGAGTAAATTATTATTTATAGGGTTAAGTAGCGGTAATATATCCGGTAATATAAAAGGTTTAAATAATTTAAAAGATTTAAGTAAATTTAATATATTTTTAGTAATAAAAGGTAATTAAAATCGGTATAATAATTTATTATAAACCTTATTTATCTTTAATTTAAAAAAAAGAGTAATATTATAAAGTTTATTTATATCTTAAAATAATTTATCTTTTACCTATATTAATTAATATAATTATAATATTATAAATAGATTATTCTATTTTATATATATACCTTTTATATATAGGAAAATCTTTAATATTTATTAATAAGGTATTAATAGTTTAATAAATATTTCTTATATCTATTAACTATAGTTCTTTTAATATATATAGAATAAGTTATTATTAAAAAGTATTTATTAAATATAGCTTAAAAGTATATTAGCTAAGTATATAATAAAATATATTATTAGTTTATTTTTATTAAGTAGTATAAACTATAGTTTAGCGTTAATAAGTTTTTTATATATTAAATTTAAAAAAGTAGTTTTAAATAAATCTTTAAGTTTATAGCCTTTTATAAGGTTTAAATTATCTTAATCTTTTAATATATTATTAGCTATATTTAATTAAATAAGTATTATTTTTTAATATTTAGGTTAATATTTATATATTTTTCTATTTTAAAGTAAAATACTAAATAATAATAACGCTTATTTAAGTTTATATTCTATTAGGAAATAGGTTTATAAGGTAATAATAAATTAATATAAGGATAATAAAGTTTAATTTATTAAATATTTAAAAGTAATAATAGTTATATAAATTAATATAGAAATAGTTTAACCGATATAAGAAGGTTTATATATTATTTTATTAAATATTAAGTAAAAATAATAGTTATATCTTAATAATTAAATTAATAAAATAAAAGTTAATAATAATATATAGGTTAATAATTTATTAATAGTTTATATAAAGGAAATATTAATAGCTTAAGCAGTAATAGGTAAAGTTATTAATATATAATTATATAACTACTTTTTTTAAATTTAAAGGTTTTAAAGTTTTAAAGGGATTTTTAAGTATATATAATATATATCTTATAATATCTTTAATAAATATATAACCTTAAGTTATAGAAAAGGTTAAAAATTAATTTAATTTTTATAAAAGTTATTTAAGGAATTTAATTTTTAAAAAGGCTTATTATAATAACTCTTATTATATAGTATATAGCTATATAATGGAATATACGGTATAAGGAATTATTATAAAGTATATCTTTTTTACCTTATAGATTTATAGTTTAATAACTATTAATTAGTATTAGTAAGGCTTATAATATATATATATAGTAATAGTAAAATGGGTTAGATTCTGGGTTATTATTAATTAGAATCTATTATAGTAGGGCTAGCTGGTAACGAGCCTTAAGAGGCCTGTTACGTTATATGCTATTCTTCTAACGTGACTGCCGACAGAAGCTTGAGTTGTTGATATATCTTTTTCGAATCCTTAGTAAATGCATATGGTTTAGTGATAGTCCAATATATCTGTTGCCAACTTGTGCCTCATCACTCGCTGTGGTAGTCTTGTCACCAATTTCCAAAACACCAGGTTGTGACTGAGCTAGCGAATCATAATATAGGGCCAGGGGCTTGAATAGACAATAGGCTGCGCTGCCATGTTATCAGGAATTGCTAGGCATGCCTGAGAGGCCGGCTATTCCCACCGCTACCTCAAGCTACATACCCAAGCAGGCTTGGCCAAGCAGGCCTGGACCTAATAACTGAACTCATCCGCTCAAACAAGTCGCCAAGTCCGTAGCTAATAAACATTGTTATCTTTCTAGCCCCACCATGTTTGCGTCATCCGAGTCTTCAATAGTCTCGGCGGAAGTGAAGCCTCTTGTCTGCAACGCATAGTCGCTCTGTTCATCGTGGGCAGATGGCAGAAACCACTCATCCCCCAGCGGATCAGGTTCATATGTTTTATCGGTCCGTAGACTGATGTCGTATCGCTCAAATTCGTCTTCATTTCGGAAGCGGCCGATTCGCAAGTCTGGACGCTCGCATCTCAGCAATCAAGTCTCTAGAGGAACGCCTTATTAGTTAGTGGAATGGGGAAAAACAAGACTGACTGTATACGTGGTATCTCATCTTCTCCGCTCTCTGTCTAACACGTGTAGAAGTAGCGGGGTCCGTCGGCCAATCTGTTTCCTTCCCATTTCCGTCTCCAGATGAAGGACCGCTGAACAAATTCCCCGGCCAATCGCAGATGAGCCTAACTGCCCAGGAGGCCCACTGGTCGTAGTCTCTGCGACTGCAGTATGGCGCATCAAGGAATGGGTCGCGAGATCCTGGCCTGGGGTTGACTGGGGTAGGTGGCTCGAGATCGATCAGGTCGTATGTGCCACTTTCTCCGGACCATGGCTTCAATGTTAGACGAATTGTCCAAGATCCATCTCAGATACACAACAGATTGCTCGCGTGTGATTCCCTCACCGCTTGGGGTGCCTCATTTCGTGAGATTCTCAAAGTACTGTGGAATATTGTCAAAGATACTTGATCGCTTCCAACGTACGGATGACCAGGTTTTTGGTCTCCTGTGACAGACCTTTTTGTACTCACCGATCGTATGGCACATGGTGCTCGACGTTCCTGAAGTGCGACACACTTGTGATGAGCGAAGCGGTAGCATCAGTGTAATTGTCTCCGAACTTGACCGACACTTTCTTTACCGAATGCGAAATTTTACCTCTATAATGCTCGCAGCTCACCAAGCGGTCGTGAAGCCAGGCCTTCTTCTTGGGGTCCGAAATGGTGTCATTATACGTGTACGGGATGAACACCGTTGCTAAGCGTGATGGGCAGTCAATAAATGCTAGTAATGGGAAAACAAAATAGGAAATTTTGGTTTGGGACTCTGAAGCCTTAAATTGCTTTGCTGTTGGCCCCAATTTCTGGCCCACACCTATGGCTCAGAGACTTGTTCCGGAAGCTGACCACTTGGAGTTGAGCTGAGCATGCATGATTAAACCACGGTGTGGATCATCAGATGGCTTCACGTTTCCCGATGTCAAGCTTATGTGTAGACAAGAGGGCCAGTCGTAAAGGACGACCCCTTCAACAGACTTTAGGTTGCACTGTGCGGCCCCCATCTTGCTGTTTTCAGAAGTGCCATTTGGTGGGAATAAGGTCAGTTTGGTTGCCACTGGGAACATATTGGAGAGAGTGAACGATGAATGGGTATATGACTTGGTCTAGGCGCTCTTCCTTGTATCAAATTTTCAGACAAGAGCGGAAGCGGCGTATGAAATAAGTGAGTTCTTCCAAATGATCATGGACGCGTAAGTGATGTAGTACCTTTGCCTTTGCTCCCTGCTGTCACAAAGCAAAAAAAGAAATACCAGTAGTCAGTATTTCAGCCACCCCAAAATCATATCTACCAAACCTGCCAATTTACGTCTTACACACCAGCCATCATGGAATTAATTCCCATCTTCATTCTAACCTCCAGGGCTGGTAATTTCGATACCACATTAAAGGAGTCACCAACATCCAAAACGACGATAATTGATGTCTCCCACGTAAAAAATCTGCATTTTGAGAACAATATAGATACGGAGACTAATACTACTTCACCTCTTACATACCTTCGTTAATAATGCCCGTACATCCAGTGACGCGATCTCGCTTGAGCGCATTCCCTGTCACATTAGCCACGCTGGCAAGTCCCTTTGCTTCGCGCGACACCTTGACGATGTCTCCGACGCCAAAGAGAATTCTCATGATGTTCACGACGGCCGAGGATGGGTCCTTGACGGTACATATGTATCATATGTGGCCAGGGCGGCGTTCCCCAGCTCGCCCGCAATAGAAATAATGCGGGCCAGGCTGGCAAGTCGTGTAAAAGAAAGAGGAAACGAAAGGTTTGCAAAGACATGGGTCCCGTCCAATGTTGCTTCGCGGCAAGCTCAATTCGTCGCTCTGGGGCTGACGTCCTGTTAACTAGACATCGTCAGGTTACAATATTCCCCTATTCCGAGATTGAGTTGTGTCATCCAACTTTATGGCCAATTCAAATTGAAATCTGACCAGTTTGCTAATGAGATGATCTCACAGGCGAATATGGTGTTGACCGTCTCCATGCTGGTACTTCTGGCTGTCCCTCTTCCTCTATCCCCGCCCGCACCTGCATGGTTGAGGTAGGGTCAAATATCAAATTTCTCAACTTCAAACGGTGAAGAATCGCCCCGTAATGTGCATATGAACCAGTGGGTAACGGATCCAGCACGAAAGTGAGCTGACGTGATGCGTTCTTGTGTGCAACACGCGCCCAAGCCTTGAGCACGCGCTCCCCAATCATCGACTTGGGACAATACCATGAGCTCCCCCATGTGAGCCTGCAGGCGCTGGACTGTGCCGTGCCTGTCGACTCATATCTGAAGACAGCGGCGTGTCCGTTCTCACAATTCCACAATTCCATAATCTGAAGCTTGGGCATTTCCATGGCCGCTCTCGCGGCATTGATGAGCAGCTCTCTGACCAGGAAAGAGTCTGGTTTGAGATGCTTTTCGGAAGTCATGGCGACTGACTCCAAGTTTGGAAACGTATCAGGCGGAAATTTCAAGCAGTCAATTGCATCGCTCCAAAAAGAGATAGAAAGATGCTTGATATTAGCAGCTCGTCCCTTCAGTCCCTGGAGCACTTCAAACCTTAATCGAATTTTCTGAGGTCCATGAAAAAGACTGTGTCTTGAGCTGGAATCCTCGAACAAGGAGAGACTTTCCATGGAAGAGGGCAGGCTGAATGCGAGTACCCCGAAACTCTTGTCGTATATGTTTTGAGTCAGAGGATGCGGCAAGGACCACCTTTCATAGTGAATTCGACGCAGACAAACAAGGCTCTCTCGGAGAAGTCTGCAAAGGGCGATGGGGTGTAGTTCTCGGAAAAATTGTCGACGAAGGAGAAAGGACGAGACCATCTTCACTTCAGGGAGGCTTTTTTTCGATTGCCCTCGCTTGAACCGGACGCCGAAGGTGTCAAGAAGAAGGGGTCTGATGAGCCTCTCCGCAACAAATTGATCGGATCTCCAAGACTGCGGCTGTACGGAGTTGTGTTGGCCGCCGGAAAAGTCATGAAAAGGATCATTGAGTTGTTTATCGCCCCTGGTGATATCTTGCCCGTACCGTACGATATAATCCCTCTGCGTGCTGGCCTGGCAAAGGCTCGGGTAGTCGTCTTGCAATCCAGGATAATCACGGAAAGAGTGTTGTGAGTCACTGGGAGAAGAAGCACTGAGCTCCAGAGTTAGGTCTTGGCCGTGATTGGTGTCCGATTTCTCCCAATTTGAGAGGATACTCAATATCGCCCAGAGGTCCTTGGTGAAGACCACGTTATTCCTAGGGAAGTCAGCACGGGTTAGGCTTAGACCTTTGGAGTCTTTTTTTCTTCTTCATATTTACCTGATTGCCACTTTAGGTTCTTCCGGGGACTTGCATTGCTTGCAGTCATACTCCAGAAGCTCGATATGAAGCCAAATGTGCCGAACCCGTGGCATGCAAGACCGGAACAGAGCTTTTCTGGGATCATTTCTGTGCTTCGCGCCATTTACCCGACGTTTTATGATCTTCTCGAGCTCCCCCAAATCTGTAGGACGTAGGACGAGCTTGCTGAAGTTTAAGCTCTCAAAAAAGCACTGCCACTGCAAGCATACAGCTGCGTAAGCTGCTCGATGTCTTTTGTCGTCTGCTGAATGGCGATCATAGTCATTTGCCAATTCCCTCATAATTGGTTCTTGCACGAGCAGAGGCAGGCTTTCCCAGCATACTAATGAAGTCAGTGGCTGCCTCCAGCTGTTCCCATGTGCCCTGTCGTGGGCCGGGCTCAGCTTTTTACCACTTCTCGTCTGCATTGTGGTGGCGTCGGTTGGGGAGTAGTTAGTTCTGGTGTCTGGATATGGGAGGTACACGGCAGCAAATAAGGATGAGAACTTTACTCGTATGCAGATATTGGCTGGTGGTCACAATTACTGCTCCGGTAAAAGTAATTATTTGTAAAGATTGAATCGGGAAACGCAGGTGGTCTGTCTGCTGCTATTGGGGTTTGCAATTATGCTAAGGATCCCACATTACGCTAAAAGGCGACCGGCCCCCCCCCAAAAAAAGGTCATTTTTGTAGGAAAAACCGGAAGGGTCCTCAACTACCTAGGTAGGTAAGCCAGCGGAGGGCCAGTGGCCTATAGTCGTTTCAAGCCGTCCAGAGGCTAGGATTTATAGTATTCTTGAAATCAGTGCAGTTTTGTGCAATTCTGAGGCCCTGATCGCATGCAATCTTGCTGCACAAGAATTGTTTTCTGGTACATCTGGAACAAACACCCCTTCTGATACTCATCTCCGAGATAGCTTTGGGCTGTTGAGGACAAGAGAAACACACCACATGGACTCACAGTACGCAGGGAGGTCTTGAATAAATGAACGAGGTCGATTTGTAGATTTTGGTCGTATCTCATTCGACCCAGGCTCTCGTGTACGGGCAAAATGTTGTTCACTACCGGTATACTCCGGTGCAAGACAGCAACATTTCGTGATTTGTAGCCCCTACTGGCAAGCTCTCGTGCAACGTCGAAACATGACAGCTGGGCGCATCGCAGGCGCCGAACTCTCGGACCCAAAAACTGCCTCGACTGCAGGTCCAAAGCCTGCGCCGATGGTGACACTGGGCGTCATGCTCAGTGCGAGGAAGCCGTTGATCTCGCCTCATCATCTGCATTAACAAGCTGCACCCGCGCGTCGGTCAGCAGTCCAAACAAGCCCGCGCCAGTCTCAGCGGCGGCGTGCACGACCACAGGTGGCAGGATGACGACTGTCCAGCTTGATCTCGTGCGGACCAGGTCTGCGAGCTCGGGCCGGGTCCACCTGTAGTGATCATGAGGTTGGTCGGGATTGCGGCGGTGTTTGGAAGCACTGCAGCAGACCCAGCGTGAAAGAAAGCTGGCGAGACCTGGTGCATGCGGCGCACCACATGAGGCAGCGGACCGGGTCACCCCAATCGTAGCTTTGCCATTCGATATCGTAGGTCGGGTCCCAGTTGAGGAAGATGGAGCCGCGCGCAGTGTCGAGCCACCGGCCTGTGACCATGTCGTAGCTGAAGTCGTGCGCGTATCTGTTGTCCGGATCGGGGAGCTGCTGAGGGCAGCCGCTCTCGAAGCAGACGGTCCTCGACTCGCGGCAGACTCGGGTCAATGAGGAAAGGGGCCTTGTTGGTTGACGTTATCCTACTGTTCCTGCCGCATGGTGGCTCGCACGTGTTCCATATAGTATCGTCTTGTGGTTAATCGAGCTCCACAATACGGTGTCATAGGCAGTGGTGTCAGACTGTCAGACGAATCGCAGTCGGGACATCAGGAAATAGTCGAAAGCTACTGTCTGAACCAGACATGTTCGTTGAGCGCCGTGGGCAATGTCAGAATTCGAGCCTGCTTGATTCTTCACTGGCAGTCTTGACGCTGGGTGGGTGATTTCAGTAAGACAGGTGAGAAAGTAACACCCTGCAAAATTGAGGATGGGGCTCGAGGAACAATTGGAGGTAAACGGCTTGAAATTGAATCAAGGGAGGCTTGGATCAACACCGAGTAATCAATACATGGCTTCTATAGAAATAGTAGCAGTTAGCTGCAATTAAGCCTTATCGATATAGCCCACTCGGCCCGATAGATAATCCGGCTAAAACGCTCCCTATAGACTAGCCTATAGCTATTACCCTTCTAGCAATAGCTTTAACCTAATAATAATTAAGAATCTAATTAATCGAGTTATTTCTACTTATTACTATTTTCTTTTATATATATATACCCTAGCTTAACTAATATTAATTAATAATTATTTAGTAATTTTTAATAATAAAGTTAAAAAGATAAACCTTAATTATTATTAATTATAAGCTTATTATTATTAGCTTTAACCTATATTAATCGAGTAATAATTTTTATATTAAAATTATAATATTTTTAATTTCAATAGCTATTACTTATAATTAGAAAATATTAAAATTAGCTATTAGCTACCGCTTATAATTATTATTAAATTCCTTTATATAAGAAAATTATTAATAAAAATATTTATAACCTTTAATATATTTTATTACACTTACCTTTTCTATTATTAATTTCTTTTCGATAAGCCTTTTTTTTTAATTAATTTATTAAATAGCTATTATAGTTATATATTATAATCTCTCCTTTTCTTAACCTTTTTTTTAGCTTAAGTTAAAAAGAACGTTATAATTAAAAATACCCTTTTCTTTAATCCTCCTTTCTTTAAACGCTTTTTCGGCCTTTCCTTTCTTTAGCCTTCTCTTTCTGCCCTTATAGCAAATATAGATTAAAACCCTTAAAAGCCTAAAACCGAAAAAAACCCTAATTAATATAAAAATCCTATTTTTTCTTTATATAAAGTATATTATAAATTAGCCGGAAAAGTAATTAATTTAATTTTATTAAATAATTTATAACGCTTAAAATATATTTAAAATAATTTAGCTAATATTATTATTTAATCTATTTTTATTATATTAATATACCCTTAAAACTTAAAATTATTAATTTTATATAAATTTACCCGGAGATTTTATTATATTTTATAGTTTTTTTATAATTTATACCTTTCTTTATTATTATTTACTTTATTTCTTTCCCTTTCCTTTATTATTATTAATATTATAAATATTAATATTACTATTATTACTAACGATAATAATAATAAAAATACTATAATAAATTTTATTTATTTTCCCTTTTTTCTTAAATAATTACCCTTTTTCTTAAATAATTAGTAATAGTTATTACTAATTATTATTTCCTTTAAATAACTTAAAAAGAGAAATAACTTTATTAGTTAAATTATATAATAATACTTTTACTTATTAAAAATTACCGCTTAAGGGTAAATAATTTATTAAGCCGGTTATAAGCTATAATAATAAATATTATAATATTTTTTAAAAATAGAAAACTTTAAAAATATTTTTTTTTAAAAAATTTATAAATCCCTTTTATAATAAATAGGAAAAGGTATATATATAAAAACTTAAAAGGGTTTATTTAAAGGTTAAATTTTCTAAATAAAAAGCTATAAACCCTACCCTTATTAATTTAATTATAAAATTAAAAAAGAAATCCCTTATAAAGCTTATTATATATCTTACTTATAAGGTAAATATATTTTAAAAAAGTAAAGCTATTAATAATATTTTTCTTATTTACTTTTAAAGTAACTTTAAAAATTAAATTATAAAAATATTTAGTATTATTAAATTATAATAAACTTATAAATTAAAAATAATTTTTTTAAAAAAAGAAATTTATTTAAAAGTTAATAATAAAAAAATTAAAAAATAACTTTATAACTTACTTTTCTTTAAAATAAGCCCTAAATAAAAAGATATAAAACTTTAAGGTATAATAAAAATAAATAAAGATTTATATTTCTTTTAAAAATAGTAATAAATATCTTTTAATATAAAAAACGATTAAGCTTTATATAACCCGGAATAATTTATTATTTTTATTAAAAATTAGCTTTAACCTTAACCGATATCTAGCCCTTTTTATAAAATTAATTTAAAAGTATTTCTACTTCCTTAATAGCTAGAAAATAGCTTTTTACTATCTTATTATAAGCGGTAAGAATTATATTAAAAGTAGCTTTATCTTTTTTAAGCTTTTCCTTCTCCTTAAGCTTTTCTTTCTTCTTTATAAATAAAAAAGAAAGTATATAAAGAAGTAAACTAACTTATATATAATTTTACTATCCTATAGGGATTTTATTTTTAAAAAGAAAATTATTAAAAAACTTATAAATATTAATAATTATAAGTAATAAATACCTTATACCGTTAATAAGAAATATTATACCTAGTATTTATAATAGCGGAAATATTATATAACCCTTATTAATACCTTTCTTTTTAGCTTTATTTTAATAAAAGATTTAATTTTAAAAGAATTTTAAGGTTTATAAAAAATTAAAATAATAATTATAAATAAAGCGGAAAAGTATATAACTTTTTTAATAATAAGCTATAAATCTTTCTTCTTTATTATAAGTATAATAAAATAAAATTTAGTTAATTTTATATAATATTACTAAAAATCCTTAAAAGCTATATAATAAACTATTTTATTTATTATATTAGCTATAATAATACCTTTAATATAATATATTATAAGCTAAAAATATATTTCGATATTAATATTAATTAATAATAATATTATAATTTATAATAATTAAATATAAATAATCTTTTAAATTCTTTAAGATAATAAAGATAATATCGGTAAAAGCCTTTATAAAATCCTTTACCTTTTTTTAAGAAATGATAACTTTATTAATAAATATTTAAATTTAGCTATAAAGGTAATAAAGTTTTTTATAATTAAGTTATTTATATTTATATTAAAATAGCGGAATTTAAAGCGGCTTTCCTTATATTAGCGGAACTATATAAGAAGCTATTTTAAAACCTTAAGTTTTACTTTAATATTTATCTTATTTAAAAAACTTAAAATATCTTTATTTAAGATTTAAAAAAGGCCGGTAATAAGGCAAAAGTAATATATCTTAATTATCGATATAATAATAATTATTAAAAAGGCTTAAAAGCTTTATTTTAAAAATAATTATTTTAAAAAAGCTATTACTAATAAATCTTAAACTAATAGTTATTAGCTTAAAGAAAAAAATGCTTTATTTATAATAAAAAAGATTATTAATTAATAAAATATACCCTTAAAGAAAAATAATAATTATAAAGTTAATTTATTATTTAATATTAATATTATAATTAACTTATAGTAAATTAAAATATAGCTGCTTATATTATCGATTATAAAGGCTATAAGGTAAAAAGGTTAAATACTTTTAATAATAATAATAAAAATATTTATATTAATAATAAAAAAATAATAATATTTATAATAAATAACGCTTTTTTTTATACTTTTACCTTTAAAGAAAAAGCTATTAATAATATAAATATACCTATTAACTAATTTATAATTAAAGGGTAATATTTATATTTAAGATTTTAAAATATTATTTTAAATATTAATATAATAAAATTCTTTATAGCTAGTTATAAGTAATATCTCGCCTTTTACCGAAATAATTTAATAATAATAATAAACTTTTTATAAGCCGGTAAGGTATTTATTAAATTTAGAAAAGGTTTTAAATTAATATTTATTAATATTATTATAATTACAATATTAATTAAATTAATTATATTTTATATAATTAAAGCTTTAATACCTTTTTTTTTTTATTTAAAATATAAATAAATTAAACGTTTTCTTTTAAAATACTATTAATAAGATAATATAATATAATAAAGATAGCTATAAAAAAGCGTATCCCGTTATATATAAATAAGGCTATTTATAATTTTTTATTTTAAAGTAAAAAGCTAGCGCTTTTTTTATAGAAATTAAGCTATACTATTTATACCGCTATTTTAATTATTTATTAATAAATTAATTAGCCTAGCTTTTATAAAATTTAAGCTATAATTTTAATATATTTATATTAATTATAATAAATAAGTTTTACTATTACTATTAACTTTATAATTTAATATTTAAAAGGTTTAAATTTATATTAAAGAATAATTATAACTTTAATTATAAGTTAATTATAAATATAATATATTTAAACTTAAAGCTTATTTTATATATAATTAATATAATAACCTTTTTTTAAATAGTTAAATTTCTTATTTTTCTTTTTATAAAAGATATATAAAAAGCCTTATATTAAATATAGGTTAATATATATATTAGTCTTTTAAAATAAATTTCTTATAATATTAAAATAAATTTTATATTAGCCGAATTCTATAATAAAGTAAGATTAATAAAAATAAGCTATAAGCAGATTTTTATAAAAGCTTATTAATTAATTAAGAAAATTAAAAAGTATTATAAACTTTTTTATTATATATATAAATTTTTTTTATTAAGTTATTAAACTATTATAGCTTTAAAGCGATCTTATAAATAATAATTAAAGCTATAAATAATACTTTTAGCTTTAATAGCTTTATCTTAATATTATTAATATTTAATATTTATTTATAAATATTAATAAACTTATTACTTATACTATTTATATAAAAATAAGCGAAAGCTATAAAAAAAGTAATAAAAACCTTTTAAAAACTTTTAATAAAATATTAGGTTAATAAGGTAATTTATATAAGAAATAGCCTTAATATAACTAATATATTAAACCTTTTACTTTAAAGTAAAATCTAAGTATAATATAAAAAGGGCGGTTAATAAGGCTTATTTAAGCTAATTGCTATTAATAGCTATAACCTTATTTTAAACCTTTTAAATAGCCCTATAAAGTTTAAATTAACTTATATATACTTATACCTATATAATAAAAATATATAGCCGGTATCTTTAAAAAAGCTTATTATTAAAAGTGATAAAATTATTTATAATAAAGCTAATATCGATAAAAGCGGTAATAGCCCTATAAAAAATATAATTATTATAATAATATTAAAACTTTTCCTTAATTAAAAAGCTATTATTATAATTAATTGCTAATAATTATTATAAAAATAAAGATAGCTTAAAAAGTAACCTTTTATTATTAAAGCTTTAATAATTTAAAAAGAAAAAAATAATTATATTTTATCTTTTAAGCTTTAATATAAAAGTGTAATTATAATTAATAGCGGCTTATTTAAAAAATCGGATAATTAAAAAATTAATAATTTAATTACCTATAATATTTTTCGATTTAAGCGTTTTAATTATAACCTTTATAATAAAACTTAATTATTTAAGGCGTAAATAGTTTATAAAATTAAAAATAAAGCTAAATAGCTATATAAAAAATTAAGATTTATAATTTAGGGCTATAATAATAATAAGAAAAAGTTTATTTTAACCTAATCGCTAATAATTTAATAGGTTAACTAATAATTAATCGTCGCTATTATAGCCTTTCTCTTTATAAAAGAAAAAACTTTTAAGCTATATAATATTATATAAATATACTTATAATTAAAAAGTAAATTATTATAAATAATTTTAATTTAGCTATGAAAGAAATTAAAGGTAAAATACTTTAAAAAATAATTATATAATTAATTAAACTACTTTATAATATTACCGAAATAGGTATATATTAATAAACAATATATTATTAACTATTTTATTTATTTAAGTTCCCTTATTAAGCTAGAATAATAGTAAATATTTAAAAAGAATAAGGTATAATATATCTTTTAAATTAATATAATAGGTTTTATTATATAAAACTTTTTATAATAACTTATTAATCTTTTATAAGCCTATCTATAATTAAAAGCCGCTATTTTGCACTAATAGCCGTAATATTAAACCGCGCTTAATCTATTTACGCCGGTGCTTTTAATAAGCTATTAGCTTTAATATAAACCAGTCTATCGAGGTTAAAGTTATTATAAGCTGTAAGCAACCTAATTTAACGCCGTTAAACACTATTAATATATAAAAGTGTTATCGCTATATAACTTAAGCCTTTTAATATAGGTTGCTCGAAATAAGCGATATTAAAAAGCCGCTATTGCTTTAACTATCTTATAAAATATATATAGGTTCTAGCTTTACTTAAATATATACTTATCTAGCAAAACTAAGCGATATAACCTTTTCCGCTATATTATAAAACTATTTAAAAGCAATTATTTAGTTAAAACCGAGATAATAATTAAGCTTAAATTAGCACTTATATATACTTAAGACTTAGGTAAAGCTATTATATTTTATTGCTAAGTATAGTATCTAGATATATAGATTTAATAGCTTTATTATAAATAGTTATAAAAATAAACTTTATTTATAATAAGTAAATTTTTACTTAAGTAAAAGGTTTTCTTATTAAGGTAAAGAAGCGTAAAAATAAAAACCCTTTTTTATTTAAGTAAATTAATATATTTATTATTATTTTAAAGATATATAAGATTTATTTTAAAGAAATAGATAAGTTTATCGCCTATAAAGTAAGGATAAATAATAAATCGAATAGAAAAAGGGAGGTTAATTATCTATTACGCTTTTTTAAAAAGATTTACCTTTTATTTAAATAAATAAAGCCTAGTTGTAAAAACGTAATATAGTTAAATAAAATTTAGTTTAAAAAATATAATTATAGGTTTTTTAACCTTATATTTAGAAAGAAAATAATATATTATAAATATTATTATAAAAAGTTAAAAATAATAATCTTTAGCTATAACCTATACCTTTTAATTATAAGTAATAAAAAAAACTTATTTAGATTAATTAAAATATAAATTAATAATACCTTTATTATTATAAGCCTATTATTCTTAATTATTAAAGAAGAAAAGATTTAAAAGGCGGAAATTAAATATAAGCTAAAAATTATACTTTTCTCTATATAGCTATTAGATTTTAATAGCTATAAATTAATAATAGCCTTCGATAATACTATTAAAATAAAATAAAAGGGTTAAGGCGCTAAGCTTAAGCCGATTAATATAATAATTAAAAATTTTAGAGACGTAGCTTTAAGGGGTGTTATATAATTAGTATTAATTTTAATTAGTTTAATTAAAAGAAAAGTAAGGTAAAGCTTTTAAAGTTATAACCTATTAAATTAAACGCTTAATTTATTAGGCTAGTAATAGTTTAGATTATAAGGGCGATGTCCCTTATATATAAATATATCTACTTTATTATAGGGAAATAATAGGAAATAAGATATCCCGTATTTATAATAAGTATAGCTGTCTAGAATATTCTAATAATAAATGTGTGGTATTTAAAACTTGTTAGTCTTCAAGCGTTTAGCACCATATAAATGGACCGCGAACGCCTTCGGATGCATACGATTCGAGAACGAAACTGTAAGAAATCTAATATACTGTCTAACCTGCCCACCAGAACTGACTTTTTATTTCTCAGAGAAACGACTTAAGAATTCCCCATATACTGGAGAAGACGATCCAATGTTGGCCTTTTCTTCTAATTTCCCCTTTCGAACGCGCGCTTCTTCATCAGTATCATGCATCGAACCCAGACTCGCCCATGTATGGAAACCTGATAATCTCGTTCTTCTCCGTCATGGCCTCCAAGTAGCCAGTGATTAACGGATCTATGCCATTCTCCAAGGCGCGATCCACCCACTCGGCGACAGACAGCTCGTCGAACTCGGCTCCATGGCGACTTGACATGTGCCGGGCAAAGTCTGTGAAAGGGACCTTTTGGCCGCCCGAGTAGTGCACAAAACGAGGCGGCGCGGCGCTGTTCGCCTGGGGCTCGTCCAGCAGCCGGCCCAGGGCGTTGTTGACGATGGCGGCCGCCACGTCGTGCACGTCGCGGAAGTCGAGGTACCCCTCGAAGTTGTCGAAGCGCGGCACGGCACGCGCGATGCGCGAGTACTTGAGCAGCGCGTTCAGGGCGTCCTCGCTGGGGGCCTCGCTGCCCGTCACGGCGCAGGGGCGGTGGATGCACACGTCCAGGCTCGCGTGGTGGCCCACCAGGTTCTCGAGGAAGCGCTCGCTGGCCCATTTGGAGGCGGTGAAGCCCTCGGAGCCGTCTGTGGGAGGGAAGTATGCCGAGACGGACGACGGCGGGAACGCCGCGCCCGGGGTCGAGGCGGAGGGCGGAGGGAGCAGGGTGACGCGGTTGGAGGAGATGTAGTGCACGGGCACGGCGCGGGGGAGGGCCAGGGAGGCCAGGAAGCGTGTCGAGTGCAGGTTGGGCGTGCGGAGGGACGAGTAATTGTTGAGGCAGTGTCCATGAGCGCCGGCGTGGATGATCAGGTCGACGCTGGACTGCAGCCGACTGCACTCTTCCCGGCTTAGGCCAAGATCTGGCGCTGCTAGGCTCCCTGTGTATACTATGATCTTGTCTCCAACTATGTGCGCAGACTTCTTGTCCCCAGGAATGGCAACACAGTGGACTCTTCGCACACGGGGGTCTTTGGCAAGACTGGCCACGATTGCATTACCCAAGAATGCCCAGGATCCAGTCAAGAGCACCTCAAGCTGCGGATTGTTGCCCTGCATTTGCCTTGGTCGGTGCCTCTGAGGCAATTTCGCGGAGAGAAAGGACGGGGAAAGGGCTGTCTCGGCTGCCCAGTCAATGCTTTGAGCTGTATGGGTGGTTCGCTGCTTTGTCCTGGTGGAACTGACATATTCGGCCATCGTCCCAAGAGTGCTGGCATGGTAGAGGTCTCGGATGGGAATAGAGACCTCCATAGCCTCCTTCATAAGTCCTTGCAGTCGCATGAGAAGCATGGAGTTGCCACCGCGCATGAAGAAGTCGGAATCAGGCAGCAAAGGGGAGTTTGATGGAGAATCCGGGAGGACCTTTTCCCACAGCAACCGAAGCTCTCCCTCGGCGAGTGTGAGCCGCTTGGCTGATAGGGGCATTGAGTCAGTCGTGGTGTCTTCCTTCAAAGGCAATGGCATTGCTGATAGTGCCTTTCTATCCACCTTGCCGTTTGAGTTCATGGGCAAACGATCCAAGGGGAGGATCATGGAAGGGATCATGTATTGTGGCAAGGGAAGGTTTGACAGCAGCTGCTGCAAGAGGCTGCTGTCGGCGGCTAAGCCTTCACCCAACACAACGTGGGCAACCAGGAAGCGTGCGTCCGTTTCTGCGTCTTCGTCCTGGCCGCGGACAGTGACCACAGCATCGGCGATCATGCCACCTCCAGACTTGATGATAGTCCCGGCAACATCATCTAGTTCAATGCGGAGCCCTCGTAGCTTGACCTGACTGTCGCCGTCGATGCGGCCCAGAAACATCAATCTTCCATCAGCCATCAGACGGCCTCTGTCACCAGTTCGGTACATCTTTGACCAGCCTTTTTCAAGGTCCTCAGTGCTGGCATATGGATCCGGGAGGAACTTTCCCAAACTGCTCTGTTCGGAAAGACCCAGTCCCGAATTCAGGTATCCTTCTGCAACACCAGCACCACCAATGCACACTTCTCCCGCGACGCCGACGGGCAACAAAGCCTGGTTGTACTCGTCCAGGATGTAGATGGAGTAGTTTGGCAGAGCTCTTCCCACAACATTGGGCTCGTGTTCTCCATTCAGAGGCAATGTCTCAAATGTTGCTGCTGCTGTAATCTCGGTGGGCCCATAACAATTGGTCAGCCTCATGTCCGGCCGCTGGAGGCTCTGGAAAGCGCGGATGAGGTTATCGGTGACGCTTTCTCCACCCATACAGGCCTGAAGCCAGGTATGGGCAAGCTTCAGAGAATCGAATCCGTACCTGAGCATCATGAGATACTCTGATGGCGTGGCGATGGTGAAGGTGACCCCAGCCCTGAGCATGAGGCTGGAAAGCTCCACAGGGTCGCCTCGAGTGTCTTTTTCCGCCACGACAAGGGTTCCGCCGTTTGCCAGTGCGCAAAACGTTTGGATTATGGACATATCGAATCCGAGAGAGCTCTGTTGGAGTACAACTTCTCTGCCTATGGCCAGCCGATCTGCTTTCAGGGACAGATGGTTCACCAAGTTGGCATGCGACACAACGATTGCTTTGGGCACGCCCGTGGTGCCACTCGTGAAGAGGAGAGCTCCTGGAGCTCCTGCGGATGCAAGGCAGGGAATAGAGTCTTTACGAAGGGCCGGGTCTTCTTCCTCTATGGCATCCAAGTCGACGACTTCCATGCTAGGGTACTCGTGCTTGAGGTTGAATGAAGCGAACCGTGTCCTGCGGCGACACAGAATTATCGCAGGCTTGCAAGCCTGAAGCATTGAAACGTGGCGGCCATGCGGTATCTTTGTATCCAGTGGGATATACGAATGGCCGCCATGCATGATAGCCAGCATGGACGCGACAGAGTCGCAAGAAGGCTCGCACAAGACCGCCACACGGGTGCCAGGGACGTTTTTGCGCAGAGTTAGAGCAATATTGTGGACTCTAGCCGCCAATTCACAGTATGTCAAGCTTTCTCCACCACAGAGAATGGCAGTATCGTTGGGGTGCGACTGTGCGATCCTCTGGAATCTCTCCGGTAGTGTTGATGGCCAGTCGGGGTATTGACACCTTGGACCCTTTCCCAGAGCAATGGCATTCTGAGCCATGTGAGTGTCTGTAATTGAGATGTCCTTGATGGGGATGGAGTCGTCCGTGCCCACCACAGTCTTGATGAGTCCCACGTAGATATCCAATAGTTGATCAGAGGCTTCCTTGGTGTACAGCTTTGCCTGCGTCGTCAGTTCAAGCATGCATGTGCCTTTTGCCGTCTCCGTGATGCCAAACCCAATGTCGTATGGGTTTTTAGCGTCGTCTGCTGAAGCAAGCTCCAGCATAACCTCGCCAAGCGGTCTCTGCAGTAGGGCACCCATGCGATAGTTCACAGCGACTTGGAAGAGAGGGCTGTGGTCAGTGAAGCGCGGAACCTTAACGGCGTCCAAGATCAGATCAAACGGAACTCTGGAGTTGGAAAGGGCCGCAAACATCTTGCGGCATGTGTTCTGGACTAAGGTTTGCAGGCTGTCCTCCTGCTGCACGCGGAAACGCACCGGCAGCAAGTTGAGGAAGAACCCCACGGTATCGGCATATTGTTCGTCAGTGCGGTTGGCGTCGGCAACTCCGATGCAGATATCCTCGAGGTTGAGGAAACGTGAGAAGACCATCTGAATCACTGCGAGGTGAATGTGGAAAGGTGTGGCCCGCAGTCGTCTGCTCGTCTGCTTGATCGACGACACAAGTTCCTTGCTGAGCTCTCGAGACGAGACAAAGCTTTCGTAAGTCTGGAGAGACTCCCGGATATTTGTCTTGCCTGTAGCCTGTGCAATAGGCAGCAGCGGCATTACGCTGGGCAGCGGGGTGAGCTGTTCGGTCCAAAATTGAAGCTCACTGTCGAATCGCCCGAGCTCGGCGTCGTGTATTTGCTGCTGAGTGAACTCGATGTATCCATCGTGGCTAGATCCCGAGTTACCACCCAGGGGTCGCATCTGGTAGGCCGTGTCAAGATCTCGGAGGAAAATGTGCCAGCTGACACCATCCATGATGATGTGGTGATATCCGAAAATGATGGTCGAATGGTGCAGGCCGGAAACGATAGAAACGCCAAAGACTGGGCCACGTTCAAGGTCCCAGACATGGTTTTTCAACCGCTCGTGCTCGGCCTGGACGGTCGTCTGTTCATCGTCGCCAGACTGTAGGTGCGTGAATTCGTAGGAAGGCATGGCCAAGACTTGCTGCATGAGCATGCTAACACCGGTAACAGACTGCTCGAAGAAACAAGTCTGGAGTGATTCGTGGCGTGCGACGGTAGCCGCTAGGGCACGTTTGATGCGCGGAATGCTCAAGTGGCCCGTAGTAGTGTAGGAAACAGTCACGTTGTACGTTGTGGGATCGTCAAGGTACTTAGTCAGGAACCACCTATGCCAACCATGATTAGCGGTTGACTGTGAACATTGAATGAATTAGATTCGAATAATTCTTACAGTCTAGACTGGGAATAGGAAGCTTGCGCGGTGCGTTTGACATGGGATTCTGGTACGTGACCTGGTGATTCCAAGACTTCGTGAATGGGATGAGGCTTGTTGTCGACGCCGTCAGTGTCCAATGGAAGCTCAGGAAAGAAGGGGTCTACTTTTGTCTCGAGCCCTGTAACAGGTGTCTCCAGACTGCCATCAACGCTCAACGAGCTTTCTTCATCTCCACTTGACGACGACGTGCCATCGACAATCAAGGATGGTTCGCTACTTGTGACCTGCGTAACAGACCCGGCGTCTTGGAGCTGGAGTCTCGAAGCGAGAAACTTCTTGGTCGCTTCGTCACACAGTTGCGCCGCAGTGTCTCCGGAAAGGACCTTCAGCACAGGGACGTCCAGCCCCACCTCTTTCAAGAACCAGCCCCGGATCTCAATAGCGAGCAAGGAGTCGCAACCCAGGTCGATCAGTGGGATGTTGACGTTTACGCTGTTGGGTCGCATCTGCATCATGCTCTCCAGTTTCCTCGAGAAGGCCTTTCGGACCAGCTCCAGGATGGCCAGCCCTTCTGAGCCTGACAGAGACTGGACATCTCGTTCTCTCAGGGCTTGCTTTATGTTGGTCACATCTAGCTCGGCACCAGCCTCCATCGAACTCTTCTCTTTCACCGGAGCCTTACTGACGAAATGTGCGAAGCGCGGGTTGTGCTCCCATGGCGGGCGCTCCTCTGTCTCTCCAGAGTCGACGAAAGGCTGGAGCCCCAGAATGAGCTCGTGTTGGCGGCCCGAGTCCGGCTTTCCAGACACAATAGCCTCAGCGAAGGCATGGTGCACATCCGCCTCGGTGAGAGGCATGAAGAAGAGCTTGCGCAGTCTTTCCTCGACGGTGCGGGCCTGTCTGGCGACATAGCCCAGGTCTGAGACAAGGCCAATGTGCAGCACAGACGCAGCTTGATCTCTGGCCAGTCTTCTCTGTGCGAGCCCGGACATAAAGAGGTTTGCAGCGTTGTAGTTGGATTGTCCAGCGTTTCCAATTACACTTGCGAGCGACGATAGCATAATGAAAAAGTCCAGCGGGCTGTCCGGGTCCTGGAATGCCTCATCCAGGTTGAGGGTGGTCTCCACTTTGGGTCCCAGAACAGTTGCCAGTGACTTCGGATCCAAGTCCATAAAGAGTCGGTCAGATAGGACCATGCAGCCGTTGCAAACTCCGCCAACGGGCGGCATAGTACTGCGAATCTCGTCGACAACAGATCGCACAGATTTGTTGTCGGTCATGTCGGCTCGGAGGACCCGTACGTTGATGCCTTGTCGAGACATGTCGTCCAGCCATAGCTGCTCCACGTTGGCGTTCCGGCTGACAAGGGCAATATGGCGAGCGCCATTTCGAGCCAGCCATCCGCTCAAAGACAAGCCAAGCTCTCCCGTCATACCCGCCAAAAGATATGTCTTGCAATCTGACAGCAGGCCCGCGGTGCTGAGGGGCTGGACATCAACTTGTATTGAGTTGCTCTTGCTCCAGTCCGTGAGATACGACTCAGTGCCTGATACTAATTCGAGATCGACATCGGGTTCGCCGGTATAGTCGCTGCCCATCAAGGCGAGAGAAGCTGTTTGCAGCATATCGGAGTTGAAGTCAGATGCCATGATCCGGCGCACCCCGCACCCCGCAGGCAATGAGGATTCGATATGTGATGGCACGGCACCGGAGATATCCACAAAAACGAACCGGGCTGGGAGGCTGGCCTGGAAAGCCCGCTTCGTCGCCATGGGGTGGATTTGAATCCATCTTCCATCCTGAAGATCGGAACAGTCTTCCGACGTAAGGAAGACATAATTTGAGCGTTCTGAAAGGCACCGGACGATGCTCCGTTGAGGTTCATAAAACACAAATACCTCTGACTCGTCAGAAAACCTGGACTTTATGCATGCTGCAAGCAGGTGGCCGGCCACTTTTTGAAGGAGTTCGGAGGTAAAGGGCTCATAGGCGCGGTCCACAGTCACAACCTCGTCCTTCGGCACGTCCTCCATTGACGCATTGATAGAGCACGTGAACAACACGGACCTTTCTGTGCCGATGACCCTGCCCACCGCGAGGAAGAGAGGGTCACTTTTGTTCCTGGCAGTCTCTAGCTGGTATGTCAACTGCACGCGAACTCGGACGTGGTCCACTGGCGCATGGTGCTTGGAAAAATCCGCCACTCTCTGGATCGGCCGGGAGGATCCTTCGACTGTGGCCAGCTCGACAGAGGTCTCATCTAGAGACACTTCCTTTTGAATCTTTCGTCGACCCGCATTGTAGGTGCTGTTCATGACCTCATTGGGCACAATTCTGGAAATGTAGTGATGCTCACCGTCGAACTTGACCTCAGGCTCAATCGTCCAGAGGCAATCACTTTCCAGATCAGACGCAATGATGAGCCTCAGGAACATTTCGACAATCACTCTAGAGCTCACTGCAGGCGACCGAACGGCATCCATGTCGACAAATTGTGAGACAAGGTCAGGCACTTCGTTCAACAAGGTACGGCCCACGCCGATGCTCATGTGGGAGTACGCACTCGCATCGTCGGTTCCGCTGCGGTTGACCCACAGAAGATGCTTGGAACTGGCGACAATTTCTTGCAGTGCCGAGAGCCGAGCCTCTGTGACTTTCTCAGAAAAGATGGGCTTTTCAAGCTCTTGCAGGCAGATCACAGAAGTCATGGGGGCGAGGCCCGCCACTGCTACCTCTTCGAGGGAGCTAGCGACAGTGACGCGCCGTCTGGATAACGAGAGGTGCTTTTTGATGTCGCGGATCAACCTCGTGACGGGCAGAGTGCTGCCACCAATGATCAAGATGTCGCGCAGAGAGCCAAGATTGCCGATGGATGAGAGAGGATTCCGCAGCATGTCCACCTTCTCATCAACTGCCTGGCTTACAACAAGGGAGAAGGAATGTCTCTTTGCATCTGCCATGTCGCACAGAGAGTGGTCTACCCCAGAAAACCCCGTCTCCTGGAGCAAATCATCCCACTCAAGCAGCGAGATGGCCGGGGATAGGACACGTCCATCGTCGACGCCGTACCACCAACCAGGAAGGCCGCCCATAATGAACTGGACTCTCAGAACCTCAAGGCCAGTGATCTCCATCATGACCAGATAGCCGCCTGGTTTGAGTAGAGAACGTGCATTGGACATGGTCTCCTTGAGATTCCGAGTAGCGTGCAAGACGTTCGCTGCAATGATAACATCAAATGAATGCTCCTTGAAGCCCTGTTGAGTGACATCCTTTTCGACGTCAAGAACGCGAAAGTCAATCTTGCTCCGGTGGTCCTTAAATTTCTCGGCCGCATTTTCGAAGAAACCAGGGGAGATGTCCGTATATGTGTACGACGCAAAACTGGTACCAATAGCATCGAGGATGCTGCGCGTCGTACCACCAGTGCCGGCTCCAATCTCGAGAATGTTGACCCCAGGGTGCTTGTAGGTGATTTGTTGGAGGGTCGAGGCGATTGCATCGTTGACAACTGAAAACCCGAGGCCCTCCATATAGAAACGGTTCAGCATATCATTCTGGACCATGACCTCGAGCTGCTGTGTCTGGCCCCGGACAACAGAAGCTAGACTCTGCCCTACGGCGTGGATCAATTGCAGATCTACACGATCACCATAAGGCTGGTTCACGGACGCGATGGTCGCCTCGTCGTCATCGAGCCAGTCTGCATGTGCAATAGGGTGGCGAGAGCTTCTGACCAAATCCAGCATTGCATGCACGGCATCAAACATGCGTTGGTGGTACCACGTGAAGTCCTTGACCTCGACCGACGACACTTGCTGGACCAAAGTCTTCCAGTAAAACAGTGCAGTTCTGTCTAGAGCTTCCGTAAGAGGAATGTTGTCGAGACCCGGCTCTGACTTTGTGTTTTGCTGTTGCTGCAAAGCCATCAAACCGGAATTGATGTCTAGACGCCACGCCGTTTCGGAGAAGATGAGCTTGTCGTTCTCTGGCCCGGGCTCCGAAACCGCTTGCATGGAGATTCCTTCGACCTGAAGACCTGTGAAGCTGCTTCCTGGGGCGAACAGATGGATGTCGCCTTCTAGCAGCGTCGAGGTGCCAACGGCGAGGAATGCCTGGGCTTCCATTTCGCCGAGGGCAAGATCTATCCCAAGATCGGGCCGCACGGCAAGCCTGCGAATGCAGACTGGCAGATAGGGCGCCCAGATGCCGCCACTCCCAGGAGAGGAGAATGCGACATAGATGGACTGGAAAGCCACGTCGAGAACGGCCGGGTGAATGAGATATTGTTTGTTGGTCTCTGACGCAGGCCATAATGCTGTGATAGAAGAAACTCCCAGGGACCGATCTCCACTGACCATTGTGTTGAAAAGTCCTGTATAATCCAATCCCACGTTATTCATGGCAGCGTAGAAGCGGTCCATGTCAACAGGGACGAGGCCCGAAGCCTGCTGGGCCCTGGGCGGAAGCACATCAGAAGAATTGGGGCCAAAGTGTATGACGAATCGACCCTCGCACGCCTTGACCAGATCACCCGTGGCTTCATCCGAGCAAAAGTAGCAAGCGAAGTCAGCCGTCAGGTGGTCTTGGCCATCCACTCTCTTGGTCTTGGCTGTAAACGCCGTTTCCACACCGGAGGATCTTTCTGGGATCACAATGGCACGACTCAACGTTACATCAAGCAACTCAAAGAGCCGGACAGTGCGGCCGTGGGCATTTGCGGCCATAGCTCGAGCGGCCTCCAGCGCCATGGCGACATATGCGGCTCCCGGGAAAAGAACTTGGCCTTGGAACACGTGCCCTCTGACCCAGGGGATCTCGTCCAGGCGCAAGACATTCCTCCATCGCATGTTGTCGTCGGAATCATCCGGAACCCTGCGGCCCAGCAATTCGTGGCCTTGGTCATTGCGGAGGCGGTAGTTGCGCGAGATACGGGACTCCCTCCAATGGATTCTGCCATGATCCCAGCAGTAACTAGGTAGGTCTGGTACCATTTGAGGCTCCCGCGTTTCCAAATGTTGGAACGATCGGCGGTAGCCATCGAAATCGACGGACCCCGATCCCAGATGGGACCAGACATAGCCCATCGCGCCAGAGAAAGCTTCCACCTCCGGGTCACCTCTGCGAACGAGGCCGGCGTACGCGGGCGCGTGCCCAAATGATGCCTTGAATGTCTGTTCTACCGGGCCCTTCAGCGCCGGATGGGGTCCAAATTCCAGGGCTATATCGAAGGGTCCTCCATTCCAGATAGATGCTTCCACAGCGTGAGAGAATAGGACGGGCTTGCACATGTTGTCCACCCAGTACTGGCCCTTGAGCTCAGACAAATCACCATCCAGCAGATCGGCGTCTCCCCGTACACTAGAGATCCACACACAGTCTGAGCGTGGCTGGCGAATCTCTATGTCGCACTTTCGAAGGGACTCCAGGTACGGCCCGGCGCAGGGCAACATATGGTGGCTATGATAGGCCGTGTCGGTCTTGAGCACTCGCGCAAAAGTCTTCTCGGAGTCGAGATGCTCTTTTGCTGCTTCGATGGCGGTCACATCACCAGAGAGTGTGGTGCTCATCGGTGAATTACTGGCTGCAACAGAGATGCGGCCGACGAATTCAGGGCGGTCGCAAAGGGCTTCCGCATCGTCTAAAGATAGCCCCACCGCCATCATGCGGCCGTTCTGGCCGTCCCTGCCTTTCGCTAATTTCGCGTGGTACCCACGGTAGTATGCGATCTGCATGGCTGCCTTAGAGTCGATAATGCCGGCATAATAGACAGCAGCAATCTCTCCGGAAGAATGGCCAACCTGTGGGCATTCGGGCAGGTAGTTAGTTCCACGTAATTGAACTAGACGTTTTTCGAAAGAATAGTTTCAACTTACCACCGCGTCCAGCTGGATTCCGCAATGTCTCATCAGGTCCACCAGAGCTATCTGAAACGCCGTGCAGAGAGGCTGGGAGAGAAGCGCCTCGGAAATGTGGGAAGATGCGTCGTCAGCAACCAATTCCTCCATGAGGGACCACCTGGGTGCGTCCTCGGCGACGGGCAGTTCAGCAAGGTGCTGCTCGCATTTCTTAATAGATTCCCTAAAGACGTGAGACGACTTGATGAGACCTCTGCCCATTGAGGCCCATTGTGCACCTTGCCCTGTGAAGACACCGAGTATCCCAGGCTTCTCAGTCGGGTCGATGAGCTGGGCACGGGTGCCAACCGCTGAGCCTGGACTGGACTCGCAATCTGACACAAAAGAGTCCATGAACCCGAGAAGGCGCTCGCGTGTGGCTCCCGAGAAGAACTTGTTGACGGGGAAAGACGTTCGCTTGGTCTGAAGCACCCAGGCCAGATCCTCTAAGTTGATGCTAGGATTGGATTTGATGTGCTCGGAGAATGCCTTTATAGTGCTGAGGAGGGAGGAATCAGTGTGAGCTGAGAACACCAGAGGGCCGACAAAGAGGTCATCCGGAGCGCTGATCGGAGCGGGAACCACAGCTTTTGGCTCATAACCATAGCTCTCGAGGATGATGTGGGCGTTTGTGCCCCCAAAGCCAAAACTGTTAACGCTGGCGCGAAGGGGGCGTGATGGCCCTGTTCCAGGCCATGGAACCAGCGCCGTGGGGACTTCCAGGTGCTCGTAGAACGGCGCAATCTTTGGGTTGAGCTCATCGAAAAGCAGGTTGGGTGGGATCGTGCGGTTCTGTATAGCGAGCACCGCTTTCAGCACACCGGCCAAGCCGGCGCAGCCCTCAAGGTGGCCTATCACTGTCTTGATCGATCCAACGAATAGGGGACTCGATTCAGTGCCCGCAGTGTTTGGCGTTGAAGTCGCCAGTGGGAAGAAGGCATCTCGGATGGCTTCAGCCTCGATGGGGTCGCCCGCAAGTGTACCAGTCCCGTGGCACTCAAAGTACTGACAGCGATCTCTGGCGCTCAAGGGGTCGAGACCGGCATTGCGGTAGGTCTGCTGAATCAACGCTGTCTGTGCTGCTGCACTCGGCATCGTGATACCGCGAGTGCGACCGTCCGAGTTGACCCCTGTTCCGCGGACCACGGCCTGGATGTGGTCCCCATCCTTGATAGCAACGCTCAATGGTTTGAGAACCAAAGCAGCAAAGCCCTCGCCGCGCGCGTAGCCATTGGCCGATTTGTCCCACATCCGTGACCGTGAATCAGGAGAGAGCATGTGAAGACTGGACTCGGCTATGTACACTATTATAGAAATGGCCAAGGATCAGTTTGGGACTTAAAGAACAATATATTCAACGGTCTCGTGTGGGACAAGGGTACTTACTGCCCGGATCCAGGATGAGATTTGCGCCAGCAACAACAGCGATTTTGGCATCTCCAGATCGAAGTCCCTGGACAGCCTGATGTAATGCCACAAGCGAGCTGGAACAGGCCGTGTCGATAGTGACAGAAGGACCGTGGAGATCAAAAACGTAAGAAACTCTGTTGGCCAAAATGCTTCGTGCAGTTGCTGTGGCATTGTATGTGGGAAGCGTCTCCGAGTCCCGCGCCTGAATATCAGAGAAGTCTCCGGTCATAACGCCTACATGCACGGATGTTTGGGAGCCGCGTACGTAGTCCAGCTTCAAACCAGCCGACTCTAGCGCCTCGTAGACAGTTTCAAGCGTAATGCGTTGTTGTGGGTCCATTCCGTCCGCTTCGGCTGGATTGATGTTGAAAAAGGCTGCATCAAAGAGTCGGTAGTCTTCGGATAACAAGTAGGATGCGCCGTCCTTGACGTCAGTGCTACCGTGGTGCTCGCCATTAGGATTGTAGAAACGGCTTAGGTTCAGTCGATCTGGAGTCAATTGACCGCTGAGCACGTCACGCGGTTGTCTGAGGAGTTGCCAGAGTTTCGAGGGGGACGACGCCTGCCCAGGGAATCGGCAGGCCGTTCCAATAATTGCGACAGGCTCGTTGATCATCATGAATTTAGAACCAGAGAAATTACTGAACAACACAAGACTAAAGTTATGCGAGACTGGTATCAACACGAACAGGAAAAAGAGTGCAGTTCGGTGAGGACAACTGCTTCAGGACGTTGAAGTCGGCTAGATCATGGTCAATCAACAAATGTAGTTGGCTTCTACTACGGCTAGGACTCTAAATAGAACTCGAACGACTGCACAGAATTTACATCTCGAAGTATTGCTCCAGCCTAGATCTGACGCTACGTGGACGGGAATCTTGAATAAGCCCGTAGTGTCGAAGGTGGCGTGTGAATCCTACGGAGACCAATTGACCAGGGTGCGCTTCCCTCCGCAGGCGTATAACCGGGGACTTACATCCTATCTAAGTAAGGCCTAATTCGTAATTTCCGGCTAATCGACGGATACTTCGGGCAGTCAGACCACTGATCCTCTAAATCCGAGTCCGAATAGTCAGCCGGACTGTCATCTTAGTGTCCGCAAAACTGCGACAGAGCTTACGATCTCAGGCTCCGCAAAACTGCGAAAGAAGCTGCAGCATGACCAAGAAATTGGTAAAGTAGGAATAGAGCCAGCAACGAGAAAAGGTACTGTATGTGGCAGAAGACCTTCGGATGCTACTTAAGTACACATTCCTCATGTGTGCATTCCCCCATGATATCCAACGCGCCCGTCTCTCACATCATCGCCAACGAGCAACATGGCCTCTTCAAATGTGCTAGTACACCCTATAAACTCTGACAATGCGACTGCTTGGCAATCTATGGTGAACATCGGAGTTCACCATGAGACGCTGACGACAAAGCAGTTTGTCTCGTACGCAGTCTTTGCCGTCGCAATTCTTTACATTCTAAGATCAATATGTCTATCCACTCTGGAGTTTCTGAAATACGAGAAAAAGCGCAAGTCACTGGGCTGCGGCGAAATTGCCAAATATCCGCACCGAGATCCCTTCTTCGGTCTCGATGTGGTCCTGGGAATGGCCAGCGCACTACGGAACAACCGCTACCTGGTATGGCTCAACAAGGTCCACGAGAACAAGCCCAAAACCTTCCTCGTCAACTTTGTGCGCTCCCGTTTCGTCTGGACCATCGAGCCAGAGAACGTCAAAGCCATGTCTGCTGTCGTCTGGAAGGACTTCGCTGTGTCCCCTACCCGCCGCAACAACAAGGCCACCCACCCATTTGCCGACAAGGGCGTCAGCACCGTTGACGGTGCAGAGTGGGAGCACGCCCGCTTCTTGATCAAGCCTTTCTTCCAGCGCGAGGTCTATACCAACACCGAACGGCTTCGCGAGCACACCGATCGGTTCTTCGACATCTTGCCAGGGGAGGGTGAAACCTTTGACATACAGCCCTTGCTTCAGCGATGGGTGAGCTCAATATCCTTTCTAGGTGCATTTCGTCTTCTTTGACTCTCTAACTGTCTTGAAACAGTTTCTTGATGTGAACTCCGACTCTCTCTTTGGCGAGTCGATTGGGAGTCTTGGCCACCCCGAGCGGGCCAGCATAATCTGGGCTATGAGAGACGTGCTCAGATTCCTGAGGCTGCGCCTGCAGTGGTACAAATATCTTTTTCTTTTCCGGACTCAGGCATGGCTGGACTGCGTCGGCGAGGTTCACGATTTCATCAACAAGCAGATAAAGCGCACTTACGCCGAGTTGGAAGAGTTTGAACGCATGGGCAAGGACCCTCACGACAGCGAGCGCAAGGACTTGATCTGGTACATTGCATCATACGTCAAGAATCCGGACGAGCTCCGCTCTCACCTGAGCCTCATGTTCGTTCCAAACAACGACACTACCTCTATTTTCATTGGTCATATTCTATGGAACGTGGCACGACGGCCAGATATTTGGGGAAAACTGCGCGAGGAAGTCTTGGCTCACGGAGAAAACGGGCTAAACTTCGAGGTGCTTCGAAACATGAAGTACCTGAACGGCGTGCTGAATGAGACTCACCGACTCTTTCCCAACGGTGTCACGCAAGTAAGTGAAAGAGTCTTGCAAACGTGCACAACCTGACCCAGACATCTTACTCACACGGTGCCGCACCCCTAGGTCCGAATGTGCATCAAAGACACAACCTTGCCTGTTGGAGGTGGGCCGGATGGCACAGAGCCCATATTTGTGCGCAAGGGCGACGTCGTCCAGGCCAACAAAAATGTCATGCACAGAGACCCGGATATTTGGGGGCCCGACGCTCTGGAGTTCAATCCCGAGCGATGGGAAGGCATGCGCCCATACTGGAACTTTGTGCCGTTTGGCGGCGGCGCGCGCAGGTGCCCCGCTCAGTTCCTGGTCATGACTGAAGCTGCATACATGCTGGCACGTCTGCTGCGTGTGTACAAGCGCATCCAGGCTCGAGACTCTGAACCTTATGTTGGAGTGATGCGTGTTGGTCCTTCCAACCTTACTGGTGTTAAGGTAGCGCTGTATAAGGATTGAAGATGTCTAGGCCACTTGAGCCAAGACAGGTAGGCAGGTACATGAGGAGATATAGTTTGATAAATCTGTTTGTGGTACCTGTGATAGCACGGATGAGATATCTAGCAACTAGCACGATAGTCATAGTCTTTGTCTGCCTTGAATCAATATGGCTTCAGCAAATCTTCCTAAACCATCAATTGATGCTTTACATTTCAAGTCACACCTGAAGCCCCACCGTTGCGATTCAAACGTTTGTTAATTTTCACATAACGATGATGAATTCCCAAACTAAAAGTCCCGTTAATGGTTGATGAATAAGAGCCGGTTTTTGGCAATGGGGAAATTCAACTTGAAGTTCGCCTGGCAGAAGGAGCAGCGGCGAATTCATGCATACCTCCAATGCACATCTTTGCTAATTCGCGCACTAGGGTCGGAATATGTCTGTGTGATCTCGGGTTTTGCGGGGGTGGGATCCTGGGCCCAGGAGCAGACACAACTTTACAACAGTGGCAATGGTTACTCATTTCACATAGTACAATTACAAACCTAAAGGGGCGGCGTGAAAAGATAAAGGGGTTGTGTTCTTATGGAACATCTGTGTGGACTGTACGCTAATGAACATGGGAACTCATGGATTACAGGCTATATACTATCAGCTCCATTAGACGCTGAATCCTATGGCGCTGAGTAGGGTGTGCTCCACCGCTTCCTGGTCATCTACTTCGTTTCCGTGCCACGACACGAACTCATCGGGCCGTACTAGCACAATGCGAGCACCCCAAACGCTCGCAGCGTGCGCTTCTCCATACAACGCAACTGTCGACAGTGGTACGTTGCATTTGCTCGCGGCTGCGCCGAAATACTCGACGGCCTTCTTTGCCCAAGGCGATGGTTGAGCGCGTGCATCCGGCCCATCGAAAACAACCAGCGTGAAATCTTTGCCGAAATGGTCGTAGATCGGCTCCCCCCCCTTCAGCAAGACGTGCGGGGCCCTGTACCCCGGGTATGTTGTCGGAGTGCACTTCCTGGCGTCAAACACGGGCGCGGCCCTGTCATCATCTAGCCGGCCACGTATACAAATCCCGGACTTGTAACCATATCCCATCTCGACACCGATACTCTGGTTATGCCCATCATTGGTCTGGAGAAAGTCGTGCACAGCAGCGCGCATGTCCCGGCCCTTAGGACTGTCCGAGTTGATGTGCTCGTCGATGCCGGTGGCGACGGGCAAGCGCGAGAGGTTTCCCATATGCGTCTTGGACCAATGGGCGACCAACTCAGCAACTGGGCGACGCTCCTCCTCATATGAGGCCAGCAGCCCTGGACCCGCCCAGCCGTTGACCGAAGCAGCCAGCTTCCACCCCAAGTCGTATGCATCAGCCACACCAGAATTCATGCCGTAGCCTCCTGTGGGCAGAACTTGGTGACAAGCGTCCCCGGCGAGGAGAATACGGTGTTTAGGCCCTGCATATGACTGTGCCACTGCGATACTGGGACTCCATGTCGACCTGACGAGTACCTCGTCAATTTTGATGGGAAATGGATCCGCCATCCCGCCCAAGACGCTGGCGACAGCATCATCTGAAGAGATTCGGGCAGGGTCATCGCCGGCATGTAAAAACAAATGGACCGTCCATGTATCGATCTCGTCCTGTGCAATCACCGCCCCCTTAACGCCGCCGCCGTCTGCAGCTGTGTTGGGGAAGAACAAATGCCAGAACTGGCCTTGTTTCTGAATGCGCGATAGGTCCTTGGATCTGAAATGGACAAGAAGAGCTTGGGCTGGACTAAAATGGCCGAATTGAATTAGTCTGTTTTGATCTGAACAAAAAATGGATCCCATGTTAATCGAGAACCATAAGATCACTTACAGTGGGCCCCCATCCAGCTTGATACCCAAGCCTTCCCGCAGTACACTGTGAGCGCCGTCACATCCCACCACAAAATCAGCTTGAATGGAACACTCTTCTCCGGTGGAGACCTGGCGGCAGGTGACTTCAGCTTTTCCATCGTATTCTTTGGATGCTGTTACCTGCCACCCTGCGCGGAACTCGATCAAGGGGTTCGAGTCGCTCAGGGATTTAAGCCAAGCCTCGAATATCTCCTGCGAGATGCGAAGCCACGGCTCCATTGGCATAGTCCCATCGTTGCGAGCGGCGATCTCCTCGCGGTACTTGTCGACGCTAGGCAGCTGCCACGAGGTGATGGCTTTGTCGGCGGCGAGGCCGCTTGAGAAGAGACAGGTGAAAGGGTAATGGGACGGAACGGCTCGCTCCCGTAGCGATTGGGCGATGCCGAGTCTCTTGAGGATCTCCATGGACCGGGCTGTGGTCAGGTCCATCTTGGGCCATCGCGTGGTCGTAAAGTTGCGCTCCAATATCACGCTTCGAACGCCATGGTGAGCAAGCGTCGTGGCGAGCACAAGCCCCACTGGGCCTCCCCCAACGATCAGGACCACGCCTGGGGCAAGGTGTTCGGTCTGAATCTTGGGCTGCATCTTGTCGAATCCTGGATTACCTCTCAACCGTAGCTAGCTACGAGACTGACTGCTACGTATTTCAACATTTCTTTCATTGTTTCAGTTCATGATCTCTACAATTCGGGGTATCTCATTAGGCACCTAACTTTCGGATTTAACGGCACCCTTGCCTGGTAACGGATAATTGCGGACAACTGCGGATGAGTGATCCAACGGTCTTGCGGACAGTTGTGGGTCTAAAGGAATCAAAGGAATGGCTTACGTACCTTTCGACCTACCTGCCTACCTACCTACTAATTACAGTAGGTTAGTACTTCAGGGACAACACCGAGGACAGATAACGTCAGCGCGCCACATCCGGGCCACTCAATCGAAATCACCCTTTCACATACTACCTGAACGACATACTCCTTGTCAACTTTGTCAAATTAAATCTCAGTCCATTTCGACAACAAAACCCATAAACAGAGTGATAAATAAAAGGACAAGCTGAAATACCAAAAGTGTATTATTTGGGGGGAATGCGTGGCTATTAGATACAATCTAAGCAGAATAAGTGCAGACAGTGTAGAGGAACTTGAAAACCATGCATACCCAACCGGGCATGCTCCGTAATTACATCTTGGGCCTTTGTGACCGAGTTGGATTAACTCGTATTCTACTAGGGCACCATAACACCTTTCATTTCAATATTTTACCTGCATTCAACGTTGAGAATTTGATTTGCCAGGGAAATGATATGTGTCCAAGCTCAGGGTCAGATTGTTGGTTGGCAGTAGGCTGCCGCGTACACTACAGGTCAAGAAGTAATGCGCTTAATGCATTGAGCCTCACTAGCTAGTCTTAGTATATCTATCCAAACGCCATTATCCAGTACTCATTCCGGGTTTCTAGCCTCATTAACACCCAGTAGCGTGGGTCGTATCTCATCATCCCAAACGGTAAACCAGTTTCTTCCCTCGAACCTCCCCTTGGCGCACCGCCTTGATACCCTCTGGCACCTTTTTCAGCCCACCAGTGCGAACCTGGAAAGGGTGCGGCTTTACTTCCCCGGCATCCAGCAACTTTTGAGCGGTCTGGAACCAAGCCGCGGCGAAGTCTCGGTCCTGGGGCTGGGCATCGCGCCGGAAGGGGCGCTTCCAGTTTACCGGCTGGTCAAAGATGGTCAAGGTGAGAATCCAGCTCGGGCGGACACTGCGCCGCGTGTGGCTGCGGAGGGGAAACGGGTCGAGGCTCAGGTACTGCCCGCCCGCCTGGCCCAGTGCTTCGTAACAGATGCGCATCGAGGCCGTGTCGGTGACGCAGTCGAGGGCATGCGCTAGCTTGTTGTCGCTGTACTCGCGGATGTCGTCGCCGCAGGTGGGAGAGTGGTAGTCGAACACGGCGGCTGCCCCGAGCGACTTGAGCAGGTCGGCTTTGTCGGGCGAACATGTCGCAATGGGAATTAGTCCGGAGCTGGTTTCCGGGGTATGTGCGTCAGTATTTATCTTGAGAGAAAATTGGCAGATGTTTGCGCCAGGTTAGGATAATGATTTAAGGACTTACAGTCTGATCATCTGAATAGCCAGTGTCCCTGTCGCTGTGGAGCCACCGTATACCAGGACATGGCGCGCCCCTGAGCCTGGGCAGGGTTTCTGCGCTGCATTCGATGGCGATGGCAGGGGTAGTTTTAGAGATCGGTATAGAGCCAGGCCTACAGTTGCTGATCCAACACCAAGCGTAGCGGCTTCCTCGAATGACATGTGTGAGGGTATCAGCAGCACATGGCTCGCTGGTGCCGCCACCGTTTGTGCGAAAGCGCCGTTGTTGTGCCTGTCGGGGTTGTTGCCAAACACACAGCCGCAAACACGGTCTCCGATGGCCAGGGGCCGCGTGAGTCGCTTGGCAGCGTGGCCGTCCCCCAGGGCGATGACCTCGCCGGAATAATCGAACCCCAACGTTGCCCCCGTCGTTGGCGAAAGTTCTGCGGATTTCCCATCCACGGGGTTGATGGCGACGCAGGCGACGCGAATGAGCACCTCTTCTTCCCTGAGCTGTGGAACTTCGCCGGCGACGGCCTCGATGGTCCCATTTTCACCAATCTTGACAGCGGTGTGAGTATTGGCTGATCTTGCCATGTTGATACTGAATAGTGATTCGAATATTGGGGATAATCCTGAGTCTCTTTGTTCTCACAGAAAATGCAATATTTCCCTTGACAAATTGCAATCACAAGTTTGAAGTCACCATGAAAAAGGCTATCAACCTTGGAAGTTATTGTCTATTTGCTTTTTGCTTCCGAGGCTTTAGGCTGTTTCCCGCAGAGCTGGGAAATGTTTAGGCAAAGACTGACAATGAGGATTCTCATTCAGAGGATTCCCGAGCTAACGTTATGCCCGTTCCGCCCCGTTGGCGCCGCTAAGGTCCGAAATGCCCGTTGCCCGTTCTCCGTTGAAGGATCATGGTCTGAGTCTGTGCCTCGCCGCGAGACAAGGGCGCCCGGGATCATGCCACTCAGAGCTGCGCAGGATTGACTTCGGTATGCCTGTCAAATAGATTTGTAACCGTAGATAGTACATAATACAGATCTACAGGTTGACTTTGATGCGCTTCATCTTAACTCACTCAGTGAACTTATATCAAAACCGGTGAACAATGGATTTCGCCAATACAACGGACGGCCCGCGGGCCTCTGCCGACGTTCTCGCGCAGGTCGCTTTCCCGTACGAATCGATCATCCTCGCATCGATCACTGGCTTTCTCATCATACTCTTGTCTTTCCGTCTGATTCCCTCGTCCTCGGTCACCATCAAAGATGAGACAGGTCGCGCAATCAAAGCAATTCAGTCCGATTCGCGGGTGGCCAAGTTTATTGACAGGTGAGCAAATCCTAAGCCTCTATCGAGAACATGACTCCTGTGATAGAGCTCGATTATTCACATCTCGACAGTCTGCGATTGTCTGCCCAGGGCAGATCAGTGGCTGGCAATGAACCGTACTTGATATATAACGGCCGCCAACAAGAGTTGGTGATCTCAAGGCCGGATCATGTCAAAGACTTTTATAAGGATGATACTAAAGGTAAAAGATGACTTTCCGCTTTTGGTTCATTCATATAATCTTGTACTTAATCAGAACTGACAAACGATGGGCAGAGCACCCAAAGCCCCATAACTTGAACATGGGCGCGTACTTTGGAAGGTAATGTACCCGTACTACGCACACAAAGGTCTCCCGCGAAAATGAAGGGTTCCTAATCGGTTCCTGCAAATAGAATCCTTGGGGATGCCGTCGGCGTCTTAGCCGGAGAGCGGTGGAGCATTATCCGCAAGCACTTTGATCCCGAGTTTTCCTTCAAGAGAAGCCGACAAAGTATTCCCATGTTTATCAATAGGGTTTCCCAATGGGCGGATCAGTTACATGCATCATCTTCAGTGCCAGATCACGACCGCGACCCCGCTAGGTTCGTTCTGGACGCCAGTAAGCCTAGCAAATTTGTGACTTTCGAGCTGGTCGCATACCATTTGTATGGTGAAAAGTTCAACGACGAGGTAAGAATGGAGGATTGTTCTTTCCGTGTCATGGAATTTGGGACCGCAGTCAAGATATCATGCTAAAAATAAGAACAGCTGTACAAGGAGCTGCTTGAGATCAACAAGCTGCACGAGGTTGTGTTACACGATGTCATTCTGAACAACGATTTGACCACCAAGCTTGGGAGTTGGCTCAACAGGGGTGCGGCCAGACGGATGACAGAGTACAACAGGGCGTGGAAGGCATACAACATGAAGATCATAAATCGAGCGCGCCAGGTGGGTTTTATCATGACGGATGGACACAGCATGTCGGCCACGCGCTTACAACTTGTTAACTCAGACGAACTGTCCTTGCCCCGTGGAGAGGATATTCCAGGGCGTCGAGCAAGGGGAGCTAAGATTAACCGAGTTTTTACATACACTCGATGAAGTCCTTTTCGCCAATGTTGAGGTCAGCGCCGCCGTGCTCAACACGCTCCTGGCCAACCTTGCCGCCAACCAGGACTTCCAGTCACGGTTGCGAGACGAAGTCACCTCATGGGACGCCGAGGGATCTGGTAACCTGGAAAGTTTCCTCAGCAAGCAGGACACCCTCCTCAACTTCGCCGTCATGGAGAGCATGCGTCTTTCTCCCGCATTTTGTGAGTCTGCTCGTTACTTATCCCGGCTGAAGGCCAGTGAGACTGACGCACGAGTCCTTCCGCAATGGATCAGCCTTCTCCCTCCCAGAGTGCACCTCCACCGACAAGAAGATCGGCGGCTACAAGGTGCCCGCAAACACGGCGGTCGTGATCGACGCGCGCAGGCTGAACGCGGACCCCGACAGCTGGGGCGCGGACGGCGGCGAGTTCAGGCCCGAGAGGTTCCGGCAGATGCCGCTGAGCAAGTGCCGCTACAGCTACATGCGGTTCGGCACCGGCGGCGCCAGCGGTCGGTGTCTGGGCAAGAACGTGGCTGACATTGTCTTCAAACTCACCGTGATGGAGGTGTTGAAGCGGTTCTCCCTTTCCAGGCCGGATGGACTAGCCGTTAATGATGTTGAGTTTATCGCTTTGGGCGAGTAGATGCATTGGAAGGAACAGCATTTGAGAGACATGATACTTGGAGATACAGAGAAGGTCGATTATTTAGTTTGTTACCCCAACTCACACTCCCCCCTGTCTCTGCCTCCCTTTGCGTCTGTCTGTTAAAGTGATACTTGAATGTTTTGGTCATCCCACATGGACAGAAGCCTGGACGGATCAAACTCCAAGTTGAAAGCAGGATCGCCGATCTAGTAGTTCCCTGTTAGCAGGAGTCAATGAAAAAAATATCCCCAGGTCCGTGACATACCAGTGAATTGAATAACTCATCATTAGATAAGACTTGGTCGTTGCCCAAGTCGAAGAAGCCGCTGGTAGGCGGCGAATATTCCGGGAGTTGAGCTGCCTGGATATACTGCTCTAGCATATTCTGGCAGGCCTGGAGACTGTCCTTCAACGCCTCACGGACCGCGGGTTCCGGGGGGTTTCCAGTCTCCAGGGCACGTATCTGTGCTAGGGTGGTATTGAGAAGGACATAACGCTTCAGGCTGGGGTCGCCCCGGGCGACAAGACGCTCCAGTTGCTTCTGCACATTCTCCAGGGTCTGGACCATGAGGGCGCGGGAGGCACGCGCCATATCCACGACCACGGAATGAGAACCACGCTTAGGCCCCGTCTTTCGTTCCTCCTCGTATAACTGTGATAGTACTTCGAGACAGACTGTTGTGATTGCATCTAAAGAGATGGCGCCCTTTAAGGTGCCTGTTGCCCTCATTGTCAACCGAGCAAACTCATCTAGAGCTCCAGATGAGGCATCCAGGTCCCCAAGATGCGAGAGTAGCACCATGGCAGACTCCAAGCCGACCTTGCGTGAGAAGTGGAAGCGTGGGTCCCCGGCGCCCCTGAGCACGAATGGCCTGTGTAGCAGAAGGATTTCACGGTGCAGTATCATATCTGTCAGCTTCTTGTGACTACCAGATGCGGAACGGATTAGCTTGCGTAGGGAACGAGCAGATGGGGGAGTCCTATGATTTGAGTGCTGCGTACAAGATGTTGTCTTTTTGGCCCGCGGCCGAGTAAAAGAAAACCTCACTCTTCTGAGAGAAACGCTGTAGCTCCGTGCTAAGCCGTAGTGCCGTGTCATAGGAATGCTCCGTTGTTCTGCTTTTATTGAGAAATTTCATAGTCTCGAGGCGGCAGCGAATCGACTGTTGCAGGAGCAGCTGGATGGAAGTCTGAGTGAATTCGCCTTCTGGCCGCGGGGGCGGGGGCACCGATGTGTGTTGATCAAAATCTGAGTCGTTCAAGTTGGATGGCGGCTCAGTATCGAATTCGTCCAGGCAGAACATGGGGGACATGTAGGCGTCTATGGACGTCTGCAGCAACAACTCCAAGACGGTTGCCCATAGCCGTCTGCGCGTCTCGGCGTCCAGGAACGAGAGCTCGGGGAAATGCTTTGGGTCCCGGTGCAGGCCCTGCATGCAGGCGAAATGGAGAAGGGATCCTGAAAGAGTCCAGTTTGAGCCGCTGTTGCCAATGGAATGAGCCTGGCGGGCCAGAACCAACAGGCAGTGGACCTGTAAGCCCTCATGGCCAGCGGTCGATCTCTCAGCCGGCCCCGACAACCACCACTGTACGGCGAAGACCCACTGTGATACGTAAGGGCACACTGACATGAAGACATTTTCCTCCCGTTCAACACTGCAGCCAAGGGCGATGATCAGAAGTATCTTCATCTTGAAACCGGCGGAAGCAGCGTGGGGCTGTTCCCAGTACTCAGCGTACTGCTTCCTGAAGGAGGGTATGTGTACCACTCGGTACATCAACTCAAAGGTCCTCAAGTACGACTCAAGAAGGCGGTCGCATATCTCTCGTGGGGGCAGGCTGTTCATCACATTGGGAAACGGGTCCTCGGCCTTGACTCGTTGATGCTCCTTGACACGCTTCCTGAGCGCTCGACAAGTGTTCACAGAGGCGATCACCTCGGTAGCAACTGTTGTATCATTTGGAGGATTGGATGTGGTGCTTGCCATCATGCGGTGGAAGAGATGGAAATCCTGTATGAATTATTAGGGCACATATATCGACCAGGTTCCAGCTATTCGTCTGCTTCAATATTGGGGTTGGAGATGATCAGCACGCACCTGCTCCAGAGAATTACGGTAGTGACTTGGTCCCAAGAACCTTGTCTTTCTCTTGCCAACACGGACCCGAGGCGCAGTTGTTGGAACAGAGAGAGTACTCGGTCGTAGCGGATCTGAGAGACGTTGCTCGATGTGGCTCAACCGAGAGTCTAGGGTGCCAATGTTCTGCTGAAGGGATGTCGAGCTGTTGTTCTTTGGGTCCTTCTTGAACTGATGTTGGGCCGGATGGTGATTGAGACCGGCCCCGGATGATAGGAGGCGTTCAATGCTGGCGATACGATCCTGGAGATTTTGCACTGTCTGTTCACCCGTGTAGCTCGCGGGGCCGGGAGGGTCAGCGGGCTGAACAGGACGTGCAGGTGAGTCTGCCAGCCCTTCAGCAGAAGCAACTGAAGGCTGTCCCTGCAACGATGGCTCCGGCGCAGGTTGTACGGGTCGAAAAGCTGTGGGAGGTGGCGTTCCACGGGCATCAGAAGGCCCGAAGTGACATGAGCCGGCGTAACCGCCCTTTGTACAGGGGCCGCAAGGTTCCTCGCGGTCGCATTTGACCTTCCGCCGGCGGCATCGCTCACAAGAGAGCGCCGGACGCCTTCTCCTGCCGGTGCGAGTCGACAGGTGAGGTGGCCTCCTGCCATTGACAGCAGCAGCAGCGGCACCAGCAGGGAGGTTCGGGCTCACGGCTGCCTCTGTCGCTGGGGCGAGTGTCCCCAGAGCTGGTGATCTGGTCCCGAACATTTTTTGTTGTCTTGGAGGATAGGCCGTAGGAAGACCGAGCACGTCGGTGTTTTATCGCTAGGGCCCTTTTACTTGCTCCAACGTCAGCTTCAGGTGGGGGCTTCAAATGGCCCACGGCGGGTCCCGGTTTCAATCATAACCAGCTACTGAAGTACTTAAGTACCTACTGTAGACTAACCTGTCAGATATGACGGGCACGACGCCTGCCTAATAAGGCATGCATATTGAGACAATGACAGAGCGAGTTCGCCCTGGCTAACCCAGAGACGGCACACCAACTAACTCATGTCTGCTGGCCTGCTTACCGCTGCACCGTGAATTAGCAGCCAAAGAAGCACACAGTGTTCTTTTCACCACACACGACACACGCCGCCACAAAAGGACCACGCAACGGTGAAGATCTTGTGCTACACCAACAATCCGAGAAAGATGCTGTCGACTGAGAGGCTGCAAGCCGGGCCAGCGCAACGGCAGAGGTTTGCTGCCAGGGCATTGGTGCAAATCACAATATCAGATCACTGAAAATTGGTGAGGTGCATCGTGTTTAATACACTGCAGTTCACAATTATACTTTGCAGGGAACCGTAAATTCATGAAAAGCCTCTAAATTGCTAGTGCTACATGAATTGAAATGTCGTGTTGTCTGAATCTTTCAGCGGCTGCTCCGTGGTCCTGGTTTGCAGCAGCTGGTAGCAGTACCTCAAGCTCTCTCTCGCCGCCCTGGAAATGCTCTCGTTCTCGTCTTGCCCAGCCTTGATGGCTGTGATGTGGCCCAGGACCGAGCAGAACAGAACGTACGCACGAACATCCGTTTCCCCGGCGTTGATGCGGTGTTGGCACAAAACAATGGACCGCTCGATGGCCTGGCACCAGTCTTTTAATGTCTCTTGCTCGTATTCGACCATGGGCGCAGGGGACAGAGCGAACGGGTCATCCTCCAGCTCGTGGAAGACCTCGACACAGACGGACGTTGTCGCATGTATCAGAACCGACTTGAAGACGCCGCCGCCAGTGCCCACAAAACCTCCGTGGTCGTACTCCGGCAACGCGGTATCATGTGACACGGGTGACAACAGGCGGAGCAAGAGGAGTGACGTTTCGCGGCAGACGTAGCGCGAGAAGAAGTAGGCCGGATTGGCCCTGGCTTTGCTGGCGAACGGTTGATGCAGTGCCAGCAGGAACCGGCGCGTGAGGATAATGCACAGACGCCATGGGATGGTCATGTTGCTGCTGTCAACATTTGACTCGGGAAACACTCGCAGCTGAGGCGAGTCGGAACGGGAGGACTCGACGAGCTCTCTGTCCAGCCGTATGACTTCCTCGTAGGAAACACTGCTCGGATCAGGGCTGTTGACGAGTTTGGCTATCTTCAACCGTACCGGTAATGACCGCATGAGGGCAGTCTGGATGGGGCTCAGGGACCGAGCTTGTGTCGGCTCGGATGTGGTCTCGGCCGTGCGTAGAAGATGGGTCTCGGCAAGATGTTCCGGAAGGAGCAATGGATGCTCTCCCAGGTCAAGGCTGGACTGTATTGAAAGCTCCATGACGGTGCACCAAAGAGAATGTCGCAGTTGGAGTTGGGCATCGTCGAACTGGCAGCCGGAGGAGGGCTTGCGCTGCTGCAGACCCAGACGGTTGGCCAGCCTCAAGGCGTAGTCGGCGGAGAGGCAGGACTCCTCGTCGTCCAGGCCACTTGGAGACAGCTGAAGAGCCAGAAGGAAGAGACACAACGTCTGCAGTTTGGGGACGCCCAGTGGCTGTTTTGGAAATTCCGTCTTGAACCAGGAGCGCGCGGTCAGCATCCACTTACGGGCACGCGAGTGCAATTGGCTCTGAAGTGAGGCCGGCAGGCCGCCACTGTACACAGAAGATCCGATAACCAAGACAAGGCAGACCGTCGTCGACATCACTGAGCTGCGTTGAGCATCCTGACGAGAGAATTCCGCCCAATAGTTGTCGTACTCGTGCTTGAATGAAGGTCGGTGCAGCGTCGGGAAGACTGCACCAAATGTTTCAAAATACATGTCGACAAGCTTGTTGGACAAATACCGCGAAGGGAGCATGCACCGGCTGTCGGAGTCCGGCGTGGCCCCTTCAGCAGATGACAGGGACTTGTTTCTTATGCCTTGTGCCAAATGCTTGCATTCACCGTACAAGTACTGGAGGTCTGAATCTGCTAATGTGTCGTTGGCCTGGTTAGACAAGAATGTGATCTTGTCAAACTGCAAGTTACATCGTTAGTGAGAGTAATTGATATGCCATCAACCAACACTTCTGTTTGCATACCTGGTCGAAAGCAGTTTCCCAGTGACTTCCTCGCCAACTGCTAACCTGCGTGAACGTCACGGCAGGTCTGTCATGTTGTGCGGATTCCGGTGCTCCAGTCCGAGTTGAGCTTTGAACGCTGCAGGGACCAGAAGGACTAGAGAGCTCTACTTGTCCCAAAATGTCAACCGGAAAGGAGCTGCAGTCGTCTTCGCTTCCGGACATCCCATTTGAAGATACGTGCATGTGGTCAAGCAGGCTGGACTCATTGGTGATAGCATCTAGATCCAAATCTAGATCATCGAAGAAGGGCTCGCAGAAGTCGGAGTCAGGGGTGATGGCGGGCGGGCCCAGGGACGGCAACGAACTGAGTGATGACGTCTGCAAAGAGCTTGTTGTCGGCGTCAACGTCGTCGCCGGGAGGTAGGCTCGTCGCCTTCGGTTTCTTTCATGGTTGGGATGGCTGTAGTTGCACACGTTGTCGGACTTGATACAGGGACCACAAGGTGAGACGCGGTCACACCTGATTTTGCGTCGACGGCACTCATCACAAGCCAGAGCCGGCCGACGGCGTTTTCGGCCATAGTTTGAGAGATACGAAAACGGCTGAGAGTCCATGATTTGGTTCTGAGCAATTTTAGGTAATGCAGTCCGTTAATTACTGTCAGGTGTAGTCTACGCAGTTAGGAAGGACTCGGAAGGCTTCCAAGGTTGATGGGCCTTTAATAGGAAGTCTCTCATGGAAAAGTGACGCCGCACTCCTTGGCGCAGACCACTAACTACATCGTAACAAAGAAAGTCCTCGATATCACTCAGCCCACCTCGGTTCTGCAGACCCCCACCTGGAAATGGCGTTCCGAATCCTTCGTTGGAAAGGATGGATGGCTGCCTTTAACCCAGACTTCGAACAACGGCGACTGGCTGTGGGGCGTAGAAGCGCCCCATCGGACTGCAAGGCACCACTCCACGCGAATGAAAAACACTGGGCACAGCGCTGCATCTTGGTACGCATCTTTCCAAATATAGGTATCGTTCTTTATCATCTCATCGCACAATTACCACCGCTGCTCACATAACATCGCTGCACTTCGCACTTGCAAAAGGTTCGTGTTGCGCCGGACATTCAACGCCCAAAAAAATCAATTCCTCGTGTGAACTAGAACAATGCCGATTGGATATCATAGCTGACGGCTTGTTACACGTATTAAGTGCCAGGGCACTAGATACCCGAGCTGCGCTCGTTCAGCGGAGCGTGCCGTGACCCGAGCTTGCGAGGGGCGCGGCACGTGGAGTGTTCTTACTACGATTCAAATCACCGAAGTTATCTCTGCCTGAATTAGTCAGTTCTGAATCCTAATGCCTCGATTAGCCAGAGCAGATATACCTCTGGAAGTATTTAGCCGAGGGTCATGTGATATTAAGGTTGAAGGAAGGAAGGAAGGAAGGAAGGAAGGAAGGAAGGAAGGATGGTGTTTAATGATTCACCATCTCAATTTAAATATTGTAAACCATTCAGGTTATCGTGGCTGCCGCCAGCCGCAGGCTTAGCACCGCAGGTAAGGGGGGTCCCAGGGGGTCTCCCCCTGGATATTGCGATAGATACGTTAAAGATTCCGTTAACAGATTTACCATACGATCGCCGTACCGGTAAGCGATATATACCGACGAGCCTCGCAAGCTTCGGGTTACGACACGCTCCGCTAATTCCTTAAGCGTTCCGGGGGGGGTTAGGGCTAGCAATAAAATTTAAAAAGATTAGGGCTGGCAATAAATATATGTGACTATTTGGCGTATTCCCCAAAGGGCCGTAATATGCCAAATCGAGTGGAACGTTCACATATATTTTAACCTCTATGACATCTCGGGTACCTTGGTGCCACCTTTTGACTCAGCCAGTCAGCTCCTAACTGAAAATGCTAGATCGCGATCCCTGCACCAATCTGTGTGGGTCCCTTTGTCTTGCCTTAAAACAAGCTTTCATGCCGCCATCATCCGACTGTACTATGTGGGTCCTCCCTCCCTTGGCCGCATGTGCACATTGGGCTTTGGGGCTGAGAACGGCGGCCCCGAGCCACGGGAGGATCATACTTGTCAACACCGTTGGTCCCATTGAAGGATGGGTTGTTGGTGCTGCGAGCAACGTAAGCACTTATGTGGGTACTAGACAGAGGATACTAGTATAACACCATCTTGGAGCAGACACGTACACTTTCCTTGCCACGACGTAGACGAACGTGCCGAGAGCAGTCACCTTGAGGGCTGTTCCGAGAGGCATCGTGATTGCGAGATGGCTTTTGTCCTTTGGTTGAAGTTTGGGAGGAGAGGTAGGCTCATAAGTGAGGCAGAGAAAATGACAGCAGGATCTCCGACCGTCCCATGCTGTACTTTATAGGCGCAAGACCGTGATTCCTGGGAAAAATGACATCTGAAAGGATTTACACCCTGTACTCCGTGTCCTCCGAGGCGACCGAATAAGCGGCGAGTGGGCGGCGACTCGGACATAAGCTGAAGGATTCCTCGGTCATAACTGTGGCTGTGATTGGCCCATACGCTCCCACGTCCGAGAGGGCGGGAATAAGATGATGCATTCAGCAGCCGCCTGGGGGGCGGCAACAAAGGACTCGCATGTTGAGGCCGAGGACCTGGGATTGATCAATGTCATGACCGAAGATGAGAGAAGCAACGGAGATAACGACTGGCAGAGGCTCTGCAGACGTACAGAGCACACAGGTGTACAGGCCGAGCAACACCACTTATAAACCTGAATGTTGATGCAGACTTGGAGATGGCTGAAATGTTTCCAGCTAGAGCATTGCCCATTCCTTTCACCTGCTAATTCACGCTACTGCAGTATATTTGCTCAAAATTACTGTTCTGCTCGCCGCCTCTAATGGACTCCAACAACGGCTTCAAGCCGCCACACAGTGGTGCGAACCATGCGTCCGCGTACGCGATGGCACACAATCAAAACAGTGATGCCAGTGCAATCCCGACAGATAGCCTCTCAGATGGCTCGGCCCAGGGAGAGAGTGAGAAAGCAGGGGCACCGGCGCCCCCAGCCTTTCCGGACGGTGGCCTTCGCGCCTGGTCGGTGGCAGCTGGTCACGCAGGCGCCATGTTCTGCACATTTGGCTACATCAACTCTTTTGGGTTTGTCACTCTTGAGAACCTGTTATTAGAAAACCTGATGAAAACGGTCGCTAATATTTGTTCCGCATAGAATCTACGAGGAATACTACGCATCTCACCAGCTCAAGGACTCCAGCAGCTCTGCCATCTCCTGGATTGGCTCGCTGAACCTCTTCTTCGTCTTCGTCGGCACCCTGTTCGGCGGGCCAATGTTTGACAGGTACGGAGGGAAGGTGATCTTACCTGCTGCGTTGGTCTACGTTTTTTCCATCATGATGACGAGTCTCTGCAATGAGCTGTGGCAGTTTATCCTGGCCCAGGGCCTGCTCGGGGGCATTTCTCTCGGCATGACCATGGGCCCAGCCAATGCAGCCACGCCCCAGTACTTCCAGAAGAAGCGTGGTGCTGCCGTGGGCCTTGCTGTCGCGGGCTCTTCAGTCGGCGGCGTGATATTCCCCATCGCCCTTGGCAAGATGTTTGATAACCCCAACGTCGGCTTCGCCTGGGCCGTCCGCATCTGCGGCTTTATCATCCTCGCCGTGCTGGGGCCCTCGTCCCTCCTGATCCGCGCCCGCCTGCCGCCTCGCAAGAGCAACCTGTTCCTGCCGGCAGCCTTCAAGGACGTGCAGTTCCTGTCTCTTACCGCAGCCCTCTTCTGTCTCTTCCTCGGCATGTTCGTGCCCATCTTCTACATCCCGACTTATGCCGTCAGCCAGGGCATGAGCAGCGGCCTAGCCTTTTACCTCGTGGCCATCCTGAACGCCGCCTCGCTGCCCGGTCGCATCCTGCCCGGCATCATATCGGACAAGCTCGGGCGTCTCAACTGCCTCGTCCTCGCGGCAGCTACCACCGGCATCGTCATCCTGTGCTGGAGCCGCGTCCACAGCAATGCCGCCATCATCGTTTGGGCGGCCGCCTTTGGCTTCACCTCGGGGGCCATCTTCTCCGCGGGGTCTGTCTCCTTCGCCAGCGTCCCTAAGGATCCCCGCAACATCGGCACGTACATGGGCATGGGTCTCGGAACGTCCAGCGTTGCCGCCTTGATTGGCCCGCCCGTCAACGGTGCCCTGGTGTCGACATATGGCGGCTACGACCAGGTTGCCATTTTTAGCGGCGTCTTCTGCCTGGCAGGTGCTGCTTTCACATTGATTGCCAAGTGGAGTGGAGGGAAAGGACTACTGTCCAAGAGCTGATTCTTCTTCAGAGATCTGGAGGTCGTCTTAAAGTCTATGCAGATTTTGCAGGACTATTGATTTCACTGGTGGAAGTTGACAAAACTTGCTACAGGGCAGCACATAGGATAGAAAGCGCATGCCCACCCTGGCAGCACCAGCACAGCTCTTGAGGAGTGAAAATACGGGCGGGAAGAGGGGTGCGGGATCCGGGTGCGCGGGCAACGATGATGATTATTCGGGATAGGGGAACAAAGGGCGTGTTTATGGGTATCCAGATCGGATCTGAAACCATGTCGGGTTCGCAGCTGATGGTATCACCACCAGCCTTGTATGATTTTATGAGCCATCCTTCCTCAATGCCATTTTATAGAGTTCTAGGTGTGTCAAGGGACTAAGTTACCGATATGGTCTAAATAGCTATGTGCTAAGATAGCTTATGCTCTAATACGAGACTTGAAAAGTATAAACAGGATAGGTTTCTATTATTAAATGACGTTGTTCTGTGGGTAAATAGACCTCTACTATACTAGTAGTTAATATATATTAAATGTATTACAATTACAAGCGTGGCAATTAAATAAAGTATATTATTTAGTATTTTATATTATAAATAATAAAGTAAAAGCTGCTTTACTTTATATAAAATAAAGCACTATAATAGTAAACCCTTATTATATAATATACCCCTTAAACGATTAATAATTATTTAAATAAATATTATATATTTACTATTATAATATTTTAATAATAGTAATAAAGTTAAGCGTATAATAGCTTTAGCTAATAAATAATAATTTTAATTAAAGTATAATAACGCTATATATATTTTAAATAGAAATAATAAAGTATATAATTAATATAATAAAAAGAATAATAATAGCTTTATATCTTTTAAATACTTTAAAATATATTTAAACTTTAAGCTTTATTATTTAACTTACTTTTTTTTTCTTTTTAATAAACGCGCCCTTTCTCTTTATATATATATATATATATATATATATATATACTTATATATATATAAAATACCTCTTTTTTTAATTAATAAAAGCTTAACTAATAAATTAATCCCAGCTTACTTAAGCTTAAGACCTTTAAATATAATATTTTTAAGCCCGGTTTACCTTTTTAATAAAAGCTTTTTAGCTTTAATTAACTTATTTTACCTTTATAGTTTAACCCTTTACCTTTATTATAATATAAGTTTACCTTTAAAAATAAGTATTATAGTAATAATGTTAATATATATATAGCCCTATTAAAAAAGCTTAGCCCCTTTTTAATAAATTATAAAAGCTTATCGATATATACTTTATTTACTTTATATACGCTTTACGCTAAATAAATATTTAAATAAAGCTTATTATAATATTTTTAACGCTTTATATATTAATAAATATTTACTATACTTTTTAAAGTATAAATACCTTTATTTACTATTTATTATATACGCTTTTATATAAAACTTTATTTTATTATTTAAGAATAATACTTTTAAAAAAATATATTATTTAATTTTTTATTTAAATAAGCGGTTATTTAATAATTTAACCCCTTTTTAAAAGATTATTAAAGCGTAATTTAATATATATTAGCTATTAAAGGTATATCCGGAATAATATAACTTTAATTAGCTTATTAAAGTTAAAGAAAATAATAATAATAAAGATAAAAAGGAAAAGAAAATTAAAAATATTATTACGCTATACTTTAAGTATAAAGAGATATTTAAAAAGGGTTTTTATACTTTTATTAATCTTATCTTTAAATAATAGATTTATTATATTACTTAATATAGTTTTATAATATAATTTAAAGGGCTTTACTTTAATAAATAAAATTTTTATATTTAATTAAATATTTTACTTATATTATAAAAGTTTAATAATATTTAAAAATATTTAAATTAAGCTTATAAAAGGTTTTTTATAAGCTTATTTATTAATATAAGCTTAATAAATAAATATTTTATTTAAAACGTTTTTTTATTATACTTTTATTTTAGCTATATATTATAGATATCTATATATTTAAGCTTTATAATTATTTTTCTATATTTATTAATAATTAGCTAAATTATTTATTAATTATTATTATATAGTTATAAAAAGCCCTTTAAGTTAATAGCGAGATTTTAAAGTAATTACTTTAATATTATAAGCTTTTTTCTAATATATATTACTTTTAATAGCTTAAGTTTTATTATAAATATTATAATAATATCTTATTAAATTGCTTTTTAGCTAATTAACCTATTATATAAATATATTATATATTTATATAATAAGTAATATTTTTTATTATTATTTATAAATAAAGCGTTAAATATAAAAATTAAAATCTTTTTCTATTTACTTTTATATTAAATAGCGAGTATATAAATAATATATAAATATACTATATATTACTTAACTACTTTAAAGTATTTAAATTTCGAATTAAGTAAATAAAGGGAAAGCTATATAGCTATATAAGCTATATTTATTTAAATTATAATTCCTATATAAAGAATAAAGCTAACTTTTTTAAAAATCTTTTAATTTATTTTTTTATTACTATTCCGTTATATTTTTATAATAATATATTTAAAAGTAATATATTTAATAAAATATTTTTAATTAAATTAAAGTATTTAATAATCTTTTTAATATATAAATTATAAGTTAAATAAAGCTTTCCGGCCGCTTAATTCCTTATAATATATATATTAAAATATTATTTTATATTCTTTTTTAATTTTTTATATTATCGACTATTTTATTTATTTAAGTTCCCCTATTAAGCTAAAATAATAATAAATATCCGAAAAGGATAAAGTATAATATATCTTTTAAATTAATATAATAGGTTTTACTATATAAAACTTTTTATAATAACTTATTAATCTTTTATAAGCCTATTTATAATTAAAAGCTACTATTCTACGCTAATAGCTATAGTATTAAGCTGCGCTTATTTGCGCCGGTGCTATTAGCCTTAATATAAACCGATCTATTAAGGTTAAAGCTATTGCGGGCCGCAAGCTAGTTTAACGCTATTAAGCATTACTAGTATATAAAAGTGCTATTGCTGTATAACTTAAGCCTTTATAAGTTGCTTAAAATAAACGATAATAAAAAGCCGCTATTACTTTAAAAGTTCTAGCTTTACTTAAATATATACCTATTATAACCTTTTTTATAAAACTACTCGAAAGTAATTATTTAGCTAAAACCGAGATAACTGCTAATTAAGCTTAAACTACTACTTATATACGCTTAAGACCTTATTAAATAAGTTTATAGCTATAATTAAAATAGATAGGTAAAGCTATTATATTCTATTATTTAAATATATAGATCTAATAGCTTTATAGCTATAGAAATAAACTTTAAATATAATAAGTAAATTTTTACTTAAGTAAAAAGTTTTCTTATTAAGGTAAAAAAGCGTAAAGATAAGAAACCTTCTTTATTTAAGTAAATAAATATATTTATTATTACTTTAAAGATATATAATTCGGAAATTTATTTTAAAGAAATAAAGAAATTTATTGCTTATAAGTTAAGGATTAATAATAAGTTAAGAAAAGAATAAAAGGTTATAAATCTAATACGCTTTTTTAAAAAGGTTTACCTTTTATTTAAATAAATAAAGCTTAATTATAGAAATATAATATAGTTAAATAAAATTTAATTTAAAAAATATATAATTATAGGTCTTTTAACCTTATACTTAAAAAAGATTTTTTATATTATATATATTTTTAACCTCCTTTTTAAGTATTAAGTTAAAAGACTTATAATTATATTTTTTTTTAAAATTAAATTTTATTTAACTATATTATATTTCTATAATTAAGCTTTATTTCTTTAATTTATTTAAATAAAAGGTAAACCTTTTTAAAGAAGTATAGTAAATAATTAACCTTTCTTTTTCTATTTAACTTATTATTTATCTTTACTTTATAAACGATAAATTTATTTATTTCTTTAAAATAAACCTTATATATCTTTAAGGTAATAATAAATATATCGATTTACTTAAATAAAAAAGGGTTTTTATTTTTATATTTCTTTACTTTAATAAGAAAACCTTTTACTTAAATAAAAATTTACTTATTATAAATAAAGTTTATTTTTATAGCTATAAAGCTATTAAATCTATATATTTAAATATTATACTTAATAATAGAATATAGTAGCCTTACTTAGCGCGTATAAGTATTAATTTAAGTTAAATTATTATCTCGGTTTTAGTTAAATAATTACTTTTAAATAGTTTTATAGAAAAGGTTATATTACTTAATTTTATTAAATAAGTGTATATTTATAGAGCAGAGCTAAAACCTTTAAAGCAATAGCGGCTTTTTAATATCGCTTATTTCGAGTAACTTACTTAAGTTATATAGCGATAGCACTTTTATATAGTGCTTAACGGCGTTAGATTAAATTGCTTACGGCCTGTAATAGCTTTAACCTTAATAGGCTAATAGCTTATTAAAAGCACCGGTATAAATAGATTAGGCGCAGCTTAATATTATAGCTATTAATATAGAATAGCGGCTTTTAACTATAAATAGGCTTATAAAAGTAAATTAATAAGTTATTATAAAAGGTTTTATATAATAAAACCTATTATATTAATTTAAAAGATATATTATACTTTATCCTTTTTAAATATTTATTATTATTTTAGCTTAATAGGGGAACTTAAATAAATAAAATAGTTAATATATATTTTTAAAGCTATTAATTACTTTTTAAACTTTTAGCTTATTCTTTTAATAATAAAAAATTAAATAATTATTTATATAAAAGATTATTATAATAGTTTTCTATTTATTTTAAAAAAGATAATTCTTTTCTATATTTAATATTAGGCCGAGCTTTTAAAGAGATAATATAAATTTTTTATATTAAAGAAGTAATATATTTCTTAATTTATAAAGTGCGCTTATAACCTTTAAATATTTTCTTTACTTTTTAAATTTATTAAGAAGCTTATAATATATAGAATTCTCTATTAATAGCGTATTTAGAAATATATTAATAATATTAAATTACTTAATTCTAAAGTTATTATATATTATTATAACTATTATAATTTAAAAGAGTTTTATAATAAATATAATAATATATATTTTTTATAAAGGGTTATATAGTTATAAATCCCTTTATATTATTAAATATACTTTTCTTTATTTAAGAAATTTATCTTTATTTTATTTATAGGAAAAAACTTATTTAAAAGAAAGTAAATGCTTATTAGCTAAAATTTAGTTTACTTATTTTTAAGCTTTTATATTAAATTAGATATATAGCTTAAGATAAGCTGCCTTAATAAATAAATTATAAGCTAGATAATTTTAAAGCTTTTTTTAATTTTTTAAAGATAGTTTAAATAGCTTATTTTTATATAATCTTTTTTTTTTATTAAAGAGAGCTATATTTTAATAAGCTATAATATATTGCTATATTATAGCTTAAAATATTAGGTATAGCGTTTTATATATTTAATTACCCTTTTTCTATATCTTTAACTAATTAAATATAAAGGTGCTAAAAAAAAGTAATTATTTATAAGCTTCCGGGATATTAATTAGTTTATTTTTATAAAGTATTATAATATATATTCTTTTATTTTTTAAGAAAAGGTTTTAATAGTATCGGCTTATTTATAACGCTTATTACGTTTATAATACTTATAATAGTATTTCTATATATATTATAATTATATTACCGATATTCTTTTTAATAAAGAGAACTTTTTTATATTTATTTTTAAGGTTTAATATATAGAAGAATTTTATATATTTAATTTATTAAGCTTATTAGCTTAAATAAAATTATTTTACTTTAAAAAAGTAATCTTTTAAATATCTTTAAATACCTTATTACCTTTCGGTATTTATTATATTAATTTAGGTATTTAACTTAAGCTTTATAAATTTATTAAAATTTTACCCTTTACCTTTAAGCTTATAGCCGGTATATTTAAAAGCTTTAAATTAAGATTTTCTTTAAGCTAGTTTAATAAATAGCTTAAAATATTAAGTATTTTATATATTAGTTAATATATTAATATTGTTTAATTAATAATCTTAAGGAGTATAGTAATATATTTTATTATACTTAATTTATTATTCTTTACTTTAAGCTTATAAAAAACTTATTTATTAAAAGTTATATTTTATATAATAATTACTTAATTAAATACTAAAATTTAAATATAATAAATATTTATTACTTTATAGCTAATAAAATATTTAATATAAATATATAGTTTAACTTTATACGCTTATTTATATTAACCGGCTTTTTAATTTTTTTAAAATAAGTATATTTAATAGTTATATATAAATATATTTATCTAATTTAAATATAAATTTACTATAAGCTTATAAACTCTTTAAAAAGTATATTAATAAAAATATTAAGTAAACTATATTTTTAAAATATAATTTAATAATTTTTATAAGCTTTTTTAATATAATAACTTATTAAAAAGATATACGGCTATTATATAAATATATAGCTAAAGATATTTAAAAAGATTAGCTATTATATATATTTTAATTACTTTAATAATAAGTTTTTATTTTATATATTTAATTTCTTTATTTAATTTATATATATTTATAAATATAAGCTTAATTTTAATTCTCTTATATATATATAGATTACTAAGCCTTTATTAAGTGGTTTATTAAGCCCTACTATTAACGTAACTAACGACTATAGGTTTAAGTCTTTAAAGTATACCTTAAAGCGTAATTTTATAAGGGATTAGGTGCTATTCTTGCTATATAGAAGTTTAGGCCCTAGTATCCTTTATTTCCTTATAATTCTGCGCAATTAGTAGTATCTATACCTAGTTGCCTATTAGGGAAAAACTAGCTAAGCTAAGGGCCGAGAAAAACTTAGTAGAGGAGCTAAGACTAGCTTTCCTAATACGCTTAATTATTTATAGGAAACCCGCTATACTAATAAATGTAATATATTACTAACTAAGAACTTTAAGCTTTAAAGGGGGCGTAACTTCCCTATTATAGGTAGAAGAACTCTTATATATATATTATATTATATAGCTTATTATATTATATAATAAAATTATTAAATAATTATTATTTTAATAAACTTTATAAATAAAAAGCTTATAATATATTTATATTATATTTATATAATCTTAAATTATATTAAATATTTTTTTTTATTTTTTATTATAAGCGGCTAAATAATAAGCTTTTTAAAGAATTTATCTTTAAAAATTAAAAATTAATTTAATTTATTTAAAGTATATAAATAATTAAAAAGAGTTTAAGATATATATTAATAAAGGTATTTTATATAATCTTTTAATACTTATTTTAATATAACTTATATAGTATATATTATAATATAGTTTTTATACTTAATATATAATATATTATTTATTTTTATTTTTTATATAGCTTATACTAATATTTTGAGGGATTTTAGCCCTAAATATTTAAATTATAAATGTTAAAGGTATTATTAGTAAGGCTTTACCTCGAGGTATTAAAGCCGAGAGTAATACCTTACCCTTTAAGTTTAAAAAACTTTTTCTTTTAACTAAATAAAAAGTAAAATATAGCTATAATAAGCTATAAAATAAAATAAAATATTATATCTTAAAGATACCTAAAAAGAATAAAAGAGAGATAATATTTCCTATTATCGAATAAGGGTAAAGGTGCTTATTTAAGATATTAATACCTTTAAAAGGTTATAGCGTATATTATTAGCCCTTAAGATATTTCTTTCCTAGCAATAAAGCCGTGAATAAGTTAAGCTATTAAAAAAAAAGACTAATTAAATTAAATTAAAAAATATATAAATAAATAATTATACTTAAAAGTATTATAATCTATTATACGCTTAAAAGTAACCTTTCCTATAATAAAGCTATAAATAAGTTAAATTATTTAAATATCCGGTTAATTAAGTTAAGCTAATTACTATATAATTATAAGATTATACTTAATACCCTTAAAATCTATTATATATATCTTTTAAATTTCTTTTTATATTTAATATTTTAAATTCTTTATTAATTAATTCTTATTTATTTACTAGCTTTAATATTATCCTTTTAAGCCTATTTAATATCTTATTCTTTATATTCTTTAGCTTTTTTAAATTTAAACCCTTTTTATTTAAAATTATAAATAGATTATTTATATTTATTTATATTATTTTAAAACTATAAATTAATATAAGGTAAAGTTAAAGGTAATAATATTAAAATAAGGCGTATAATTTATTAAAAATAATCTATTAAATTCTATTTATAATTTACCTTATATTTATTAAATATTAAGCGCCTTTATAATAATTTAAATAGTTTACCTAATAGCTATATAAGTTAAATAGCTAAGTTAGCTTATAATTAAAATAATATTCCTTATATTTATATAATAAATAATAATTAAAATTATATTTAAAATAATAATTACTTTATTAATTATATAAGCAGAATATTAAAGAAAATTTCTATCTTTTATAATAAATATTTTATAAATAATAATTAAGAAAATATTTTAAATAAAGTATTTCTTTTAATAAAAAAGTAATATAATAATTATTATAA
>JALPVH010000358.1:0-55547 GCA_023242295.1 Diaporthe ilicicola | reverse complement strand
TTATTTATTTATTTATTTATTTATTTATTTATTTATTTATTTATTTATTTATTTATTTATTTATTTTTATTATTATTATTATTATTATTATTATTATTAATTAAAAATAGTTTAAAACCTATATTAATTATTTTATGCTAAGCATTTTATGCTAAGCATTTTATGCTAAGTATTTTATATTAAGCATTTTAGGCCAGAACCGGTTTAGAATCTATATTAAGCCGGCTTTATACCTCCTTAAAAACCCCGCATATATAAAATCCTATTTTAATTATACCCCTACTATAAAACAAATTCTTTACTTCCTATATAACTATCTAACTATAAGCTCTTTTCTAGCTGGTAATAATAATTACTTTTACTATTAAGCCTTTCGGGATTTTTAAGATAAGGATATACCTTTATAGCAGCTTATTTAAAGCTATACTTAAACTAATTTTTAATATCTAATAAAAGACTTTATTTATAGCTTTATTTTCTGCCTTTTCCTTAATTCTATAACAGGGCAATATTGTAATTATATATAAAAGTTTTCCTTCTCGAAAGTATTTACTAAGTATACTAAAAGCTAGTATAATTATACTTATTTCCTATAAAGTTAACCCGGTGGTAGCCCTTCTATATTAGCTATACTAAAATAAAGTAAAAGTATATATACTATTTACTTTCCCTATTATATATATAAACTTTAATTAGTTAAATAAAATACTTTTTTTATATCTAACGTATTGCTAGATATTATTAAAATATACCTTCCGATCTTTTTATACTTTTTTTACCCTTTACCTTCTAATAGCCTTCCGAGTAATTAAAAACTAATACCGAAGCTAGTATAAATAGTAGTAGGGACGCTACTAATCTTATAATATTATCGTCGGATTCCAATAGTATATATTCTAATAGGAATAGCCATTTAGATAATTCTTAAGCTATAATAGCTATTTTTATCCCGGCTTCCTTAAATATTAGCTCTAATATTAGTAAGGAATTAGTTATAAATTAGCTTATTATTTAGCTTAAGGTAAAGCCGGAAAAGGATCTGCCGCATATACGGTATAAAGCGGTATAGCTTTCTATACCTATAATAAGTTTATTTTAATAAGGTTATAGGTTTTATAGGACTATATAAAGGTGCTAGTATAAATCCTACTTTATACTTACTATAAGGCTTATATAAAGTATAAGCAACCCTAATGCCCTCTATAAAATAATTTATATACTATTTATCAATTTAACTATTATTAGAGTAATATTTTTAATAAATAATATCTATAATAAAATCTATTTAAATTAATTCGGAACCTGCTTAAAGTCCTAGCCTATTACCTTTCTTAGCCCTACTTTACCTTAGCTAATTCGATCTATAGCTTTAGCTTTTTAACCTTTAACTTTATTTATCTTATCTTCTTAATTGCTTATCTAATTCTTTCTTGCTTTAACTATATATTATTATCTTAATGCTATATAACTATAGTAAATAATATTTAAGTTAATTAAGTTAATATATTAATACTATTAAAAAAGGGAATTAGGGTTTATATACTAATTAATCTTAATTTAAATAGGCTTAATATTTAGCTAGTTCTATATATTAATTTAGAATAGGTTTATTATTATTATAAAATATATACCGAATAGCCTTAAAGATATATTTTATCTTCTTTTAGTTAAAGGCGTTAAAAGAGTTTAACTTCCCGATTAGGTTACTTAGAGAAGAAAGGTTATTATTACTATCTTTAACCTATATAATACCTTAAATAGGTATTGCTAATATAGGTAATAGTAGCTAACACCGCTTTACTGCCGGTATAGAATTAGTAGCATTAAAGCTACTAATTCCTATCTTATTAGTTATAGAAATTTAGATAATATTAAGTTTATCGGGCTTATATTAAATATTTAGCCCTATTAAACTATAAATTTATTTATCTTTAGGTTAACTTTACCTTAATAATTATTTACAATTTAAATGCGTTAATATTATAATTAGTTCTTTTATATATAGTAAATGCCCTTTATTAATATATAATACGAAAGGTAGTACCGCTAGTTTACAGCTCTTTCTATAGTAATAGCCTTAGCTAATATTAAATTAGTTCCGAAGGCGTATACTGTTAGGTATATAGCCTTTAGCGTATTAATATAGTTATTAATTCTATCCTAAACTTTATTAGGTATAAATAAGAGATGTTTATTTAAGTAATAAGCAAGCACTTCCTATTTATATAGTTTAGCTTAAGCTTATACCTTTTTAGTTTTACTATTACCTAAATATAGTTAGAAATTAATTATAAAGGGGTTAAAAAGAATAGTTATACTTATTAATAGATTATAGTATATTAAATATATTTCTATATCCTTATACTAAATTAGCGCTAATATATATTACTAGGTTTTAATATCCTTTTTAGCATTAGTACGCTAAATATTATATAAGAAATAAACCCGGCAAAGAATAATACTTTTATAAAGATACTAATCTACTATTCGGCTGCAAGTATTACCGCTATCTGGATTTAGCTAGGTAAGGTATTAGCTAAGTTCTAATATAATTTAGTAATATCATTAGAATTAGTTTAGATTTACTTACCACTTAATTAAGTAATCCCACCGTTTATTATAATAGCGTTTTAACGATTATTACCAGGTTTATATATATAATGCTAAAGATTTGCTATATTAAACTTATCTAATAAAAGCTTAAAATACTTTCGAAAGAGGTAATAATATGCTATAGCTAATTAGCTATTAATGAAAACCTGTGAATAGATATAGGCTATCTTCTAGTTTAATATTAGTTTTTATATTATAAGAGATAATATACCTTTATTTACCAGATTTAATTATTCTTTAATAATAATCTTACTTTTATTATATAAACGCAATTATTTCTATAATTTATTAATTTTAAAGGTATAATATCTTTAAAGCTTTTTTAGCTGCTTCTTAAAAAGGTATATAATTAGGTAATTTATACTATTATAAAAGAGATAGCGAATATACTATTAAGTATAAGTAACTAATTTAGAGCTAATTTTAATAGGCTTACCGGAATGCTATTTTTTAAGGCCTATTATTATTTATATATCTTAATTATAGATGTAATGCCATTAGAGTCTAGATATTAAACTGCTTACTAACAAATAATTAATACCTTTTAGATAGATATATTAGATAACTTAAGCTTTATTATAATATAGTCCTTACTATAGAAACGTTTAAAGATTAATTTAAGTTTTAATTATTATAATAGGGCTGCTAAAAAGGCTTTTTTAAATTACTGGATATAGATATAGAATTAGTTTACTTACGGATATAAAGCCGGGCGTTACTAATACTTATAATTAATTTAAAGACTTTATAGAGAAGGACTTTACTTATCTTATTTAGAACTGGTAGTCTATAGAAATGGATACTATAATAAAGGCAGATAGCCTTTTAAACCTTTGCTTTATCTTAAGGGATTAGAAAGATAATTTTATAATTATAGGAAATATTTACCTAAGTAGTTAGATATATAGTATAGTTGCGGCCTAAAATTAGTTTAAAATTATTAAGGAAAGACTTAAGAATAGAAATTTATAGTAATTTATACGGCTATACTGCAGTTATATTATAATATTATAAATACCTCCCTAATTCTATAGGGGACGCCTTATAGGGTTTTATATAGCTATTTAAATATCGGTAATATAGGGGTGGTATTAAAGCGAAATATATTTAAAGCTATAATATAGCTTACCTTTATTAGTTATAAAATATTTATAACGAATAAAGTATTTTTTATTTAGATATAGGCCTTTTCTAGTTTAAAAGAGAAGCGAATATAAATTAAAATATTTAGGATAAGCCTTTATATTAGGTTTTAAAGAGTATCCAGGTTATATAATACGGCTATAAAAGCTACCTTTTACTATACTCCGCATAAGGGTATTATACTAGCTATAAGCTAATTAGGAATTAGTTTAATAAAGAGGGTATATATATATACTAATAGGTCCTTAAGTAGTTTTAAATTCTCTATATTCTAAAGTTAAATAGTAGTAAGTTTTAATAGGATATTACTTTCTTTAATAGACTTTAGTTTTATATTAGCAATATGATTAGGGATATAGGAGTATATTTAAATACTAGAGCATTTATAATAATGCCTAATAACTTTAATATTATTAAGGAATAGATATAGTACTATTAAGCATTAGCTAATAGCAAGATATATGCTATATATAACCTATATATAATATTAGTTTATAACTAATCTTAAATTAGTTTAGGATAAAGTATTTATTTATTATATTATATATAAAATCTGGCGGTTATCTTTTCTTATAATATCTGTAATTATAGTATATTCTAATTTATAGGTATTTAGGTATAAAGGCTAGATATTTATATAAATAACCTTAGAGGTAAATCTATCCTTAAACTTTTTTAATATAATAAACTAATAGCTTTTTATAAATGCTTTATTAATAGTAAGGCTATTCTTAGGTTTTAATTTAATTAATTCTTAAAATAGCTATATAAGTTAGATTTATACTGCTTTAAGATTAGTTTTAAATAAGTAACTTATATTGCCTAATATACTAGTTAATATTGCTAAGTTTATATCCTATAGAGTTAATAGATTAAAGTTTTTATAAGGCGGGAAATTAATATTAGTAGAAATAAAATTAAATAATTAACTTAGGTTAACTTTAATAGTATTTAGCGGTAGCTTTACTGTATTAGCATTTAAATCGGGTAGTATTATAATAGTCTTTATATTACGGTATAAAGTAATTTATAAACCGGTTAAGGAGGGGTTTAGAATTAATTAAAGCTATACTTTTTACTTTATAGGTATGTAACCCGGAATATAGCCTATATATAATGCCTTCCGGTGCTAAAGTATATTTAAAGTTTACTTAAAGTTATTATTTTTGGGTGCTAAAATAGGGATACTGCTATATTAGATGCCTAGCGCTTAATGCGGTATATAATTAGGTATATCTACCCCTGTTAAAGCCCTACGTGTCAGCTCCACCGGGCCTGATATATCAGGCTAACTATTAACCGCCAAAAGCCAACACAAAGATAGCGCCTCTGAATATGACTACATCGATGACTTCCCATGCCTCGCGAAAAGCCTTGCATACAAGTGTCGGTGCCATCAAAATCATCTCACCAAGAATAACTCACTCACTCACTCACTCACCAAGCGGAGGAGCAGTCTCAGCCGTGACACGCTCCTCAGACCTCTTCTTCAGGTCCTCAGCCCAGCACTGAAACCCCCTCTCGATCTTCGTGCCCGTGGTCAGCCTCACGACGGGGGCCAGGAAGCCGTACATTGTCTCCCAGCTGGTATACTCGGTGCCGCCCTTGCCGTCGTCGACAACCTCTTGCACGCGCTCGCTCCGCATCGCCATGTTTGGGTAGCCGGTGGGCTTCCACCCGATGCGCCAGCCCTTCCTGCCCGCGTGATCGAACCGCTCCAGCAGTGTGATCTGGATGGCCTCCTTCCGGCCGCTGCTGGCCGGGTCGTCCGGGTCGAGGTGCACCTGGAAGTACACCTTGGCGTCCTTCTTGAGGTAGGTCGAGCCGTCGTCGCCTTGAATCAGGGTCTCGAGGGCGTTGGCGTCCGGGCCGGCCGTGGTCGGGCCCGGGCTGGAGATGACAGTGAGCTTCCGCACGAGGCGGCACCATTCAGGCCATTTCGTGTGCTGTGTTATGACAGTGAAGACAGCATCTGGTGGGGCGGCGATGTGTGTGGCGACGACGATGCTGAAGGAGCCGCCCGTGCCGAAGGTTGGGGTCGCGATGGGTTGGGGGGGGATGGAGCCTGGGGTCTCACGCGGGACTGGCGGGTTGCTGGTTGTGAATGTTGAGCCTGACACTGATTCTGTGGGAGACGCCATTGTTGATCTTTAAGGGACTCCAGGACTGTTATGAGTTGACCAGATAGAAGACGGAAGCAACATATCGCTTGTCTGCCATGGCATATAAGTAGATTCGGAGAGCTCAGACTCTCCGGTGGCTCTGAATCCCGAAATCCGTGCTGAATCGCTTCGAAGTACTTCCCCGGCCAATACCAGGGTCCCTATTGTTTTGTATAAGCATGATAATTATTAGAATAAAGCTTATATAATATTATTATTTTATTAATATTATTATTAAATAAAGAATAAAAATATAATTATTTATAAGTTTAAAAATAAATAATATAAATAAATAATTAATATAGCTAATATAATTTATTAATTAATAATATAAATTACTCTTTATTTAAATTTTATTTACTTAAAGATTAAAATATAATAAAGTAAAAGAAAGATAGCTTAATTAAAGTGTGCCTATATCTTTCTACTTTTTAAAACTTTAATTTACTATATATTTAAACCTATTAATAAGTAACTTTATATAATAAAAAGCATTTATTACGCTATTAAATACCTTTTAAAAAGGCTTATAAGCGCTTAAAAGGGAATAACTATAATATAAAGAAAAACTTTTTAATAAAGAAATATAATAACTTTTATTAAAGAGCGTTTTTAATTATAAGGTAAATAATCTCGCCCTTTAACGTTAAAGAAACACACTATTAAAAAGGTAAGCTAAAAAGAAATATTAATGAAATTTAAATTTATACACTTTATATTTTTAACGTAAAAAAGTACTTTAATATTTAATTAATATATTATAATACTTTTAATTAATAATATATATATTAATTAATTAAGCATATATATATATAACGTTTATATTAATTATATTAACTTTTTAAATTAAATTAAACTTAATTTAAATAAAATATTTAATATTTATTTCTTTTTTAAAAAATAAATATTAATAGTTTTAGCTTATATATATATAAAATCTTTATATTTAAAACTTAATTATATATAATATTTTAAAGTTTAAGCTATTAATTTACGTTAAATTAAATTTTTAAAATTAAAATATAAATAAGAAAACTAAAAATATATATTTTTATATTAGCGTGTATTTAAAGATATTACCTTAACCCTAAAGTTATAAAAAGTATATTATTAAGTTTGCTTTAATTTATTTTATTTAAAATATATAAGGAATATAAATAAATAAATTAATTTTAAAATAAAATAAATAGTTAAAGTAAAAAAAATAACGAAATATAAAATATAAAATTATAACTTTATATTTAGTAAAATTAAATAACTATTATAACCTTATTTTATTATATTATAAAACTATTTAAAAGTAATTATTTAATTAAAACCGAAATAATAATTAAGCTTAAACTAATATTTATATATATTTAAAATATAAATAAAGTTATTATATTTTATTATTAAATATAGTTTTAAATATATAAATTTAATAGCTTATAAATAGTTATAGAAATAAACTTTAATTATAATATATAAATCTTTATTTAAGTAAAAAAGTTTTTTATTAAAATAAAAAAGTGTAAAAATAAAAACTTTTTTTATTTAAATAGATTAATATATAATATATAATAAAATACCTAGGGCCCTAGGCGCCGGGCTTTTATAGCTATATTTAGCTATATTTTACCGTATAGAATACCCGCTATACTTAAAAGAAGTTACTTTATATTTATTTTCTATAAATCTAATCTTTTTAAATTTATCCCCTTTATTCTTAAAATATTTTCTATTAAATAATAGCTATAATTATACGCCCCTACTATATAATTACTTATATAAACCGGGTAACTATTTAAGGGAGGTTATTATTACTATATAATTATAATTATTATAGATCGGGCTATAATTACGGTTATTAGCTATCGGGCTATAATTATAGTTATTAGTTATTTTATTATACCTTTATTTTATTATAGGTTAACTTTTTTATAAAGGCTTTATAGCTAAGGGTATTTAGTGCCCTTAATAGTCTTTACTATTAGCTATTACCCCCCCCCCTCTTTATAGTTTTTATTACTAGCTATCTGCTATTTACTGCTAGCTATTGCTAGTTTTTATTATTAGCTAGCTGCTTATTAGCCTGCTATTGCTAGCTGCCTATTAGCTGCCCTTTAGCCTACCGTTTACTAACCTATTGCTTATTAGCCCGCTATTACTAGCTATCTGCTAGCTACCGCTAGCTGCTAACCAGCTATTAAACTATAAATTTTATAGGGCTACCTACGGCTCCCTTTATAAGGCTACCTGCGGCTAAAATTAGGAATAAGAAAATAGTGGAAATAAAATAAAAAATAAGAGTAATAGTATTAGAAATCGAACCTATAACCTTAGAATAGAAGGGAAGAAGTATTCCGCTATATTACGGATAATGCTTTTTTCTTTTTATATAGGCGGTAATTAATATATAATAAAACGCCTAGGGCTTTAAGTGCCGGGCTTCTATAGCTATATTTAGCTACGTTTTATTATATAGGGTATCCGCTATATTTAAAAGAAGCCGCTTTATATCTATTTTCTATAGATTTAATCTTTTTAAATTTATTTTCTTTACTTTTAAAATGTTTTCTATTAATATATTTATTATTATTTTAAAGATATATAAAATTTATTTTAAAGAAATAAAAAAGTTAATTATTTATAAAATAAAAATTAATAATAAGCTAAAAAAAAATAAAAGGTTATAAATTTAATATATTTTTTAAAAAAGGTTTATTTTTTATATAAATAAATTAAAAAGAGAAAGCTTAATTATAGAAATATAATATAGTTAAATAAAATTTAATTTTTAAAAAATATAATTATAAATCTTTTAACCTTATATTTAAAAGAAAATACTTTTATTATATAATTTAAAATTAATAATTTATTTTTAAAAAAAGTTTAAGATTTATTTTAGTTTACTTATATTAGAAAAATAAATTATAAAGGTTTTTATTTTTATTTTTATAATTTAAATAAAGTTAAAAAAAACTTTAAATTTTTTTTAAAAAAGAATTTAGCTTTATTTAACTTTATTATATATATCTCTATTAATATTAAAATTTTAAGCGAAAATAACCTTAATTTAAAAAAATTAATAAAATTAATATAAATATTTCTATTAATAAAATAATGTTTTATAAAATAATATATTTTATAAATTAATAAACTATATAAGCTAATTATTTAACTATATTAATAGTAATTAATAATAATTAATAATATTAATAAGAATATAATAAATAATAATATAAAAATAGGAGACCTTTAATAGCTATACCTTTTAATGTAGCTATATAAATTCCAAGTTTAAATTCTGTAGGTACACACTCCGGTACATCTGTATTCGTATTTTAGAGTTTATACATAGGACGAGATGAAAAGCTAAACCATAGTCGATCCCGGCCCAAGCTTATTTCTCTTTGCGGGTAGCTTCCCTTTCCGTCTATCCGAACCCTCCCGAGGCTGCCCCTAATAATCGCAACGTGAAGAGAAGATTCGAAGGAGGAGATAAGGCCCACTTCATCGTCATCTGCTTTTTTGTTATGGAATGCTGTTGCCATCTTAATGTCGTAAACACAGTCTTGTTCAATACAGGGGATACTAAATGCATGCATATATCAAGAACGGGATATCCTGGATAAATCGACACACCGCCATGCACGCCTAATGCGCCTCATGCACCTTATCAACGTTGCCGCGGACGCCGGTCAACAAAGACTGGAACTGGCACATGCTGTCTCAAGATTACTCTGTCTGTCTGTCTGTCTGTCCATCCATATTCTACCAACACTTCTATGGCTAAACTGCAAGCCTTTCTTTGCCTTTATAAATGTGCGACTGAGAGACATGGGCCCAAGGGTTGAGCTGACGACTAGGGCGTCTGGGTGTTTGAGATGAGCACGATGAGGTGCTGGAGTGTGGGGGCGGGCCTGGCGGGCTACTGACATGATCTACCCTGTACCTGTACCTGTACCTAACCCCTAGGCTGACAGGTGGCGCTAGCCGGATCAATGGTCGATACAATGTAGCAATCATCGATCGACCTCTGTGCTCCGTGATTCCCTCGCCATGTCTTCATTGCATTTGCTCAGTTTCACCCTCAACACCAAGAGCAGCACACCCATCCACTTATCAAAACGACAGCTGCCACAATGTCGTCTTCACACTTTCTTGTTGGAGAATTTGCCCACACCCACCGGTGACATTCTCGATTTTATCCGAAGCACCCGCAGCCGATTGTCTGTCTGGTCCATTGGCCGCCCACACCATTGCGCCGTCACCATTCGAAAACGGTCTAGACCTGGGGCAGATCGCTTACGAATGAGAACTTTTCAGTATTTTTGCCATCAGGACCAGGCTCAGGCTCAGGCTCAGGCTCAGATTTGGTCGTGTCTCCTCTCCACCGAGACTCACTGACAGACGGCATAAGAAAGAAAAGACGGGCACGCGCATATGAGCCGAGCCTCTTGACTCGCAACACCACGACCCATCTTCGAAACACATCCCATCCTGGGCTGTGGGTATCTATCCCCTAGCGTGATCGATCCTCAATCTCAGCCCTGGGCTACCACAGCTCTTCATCAGCCCAGGCCGTGCTACAAAACTGCCCCATTGGCCCCCTTCCGATCTCACCCGCCTCCAAAGGCGACTTGTCCCGGTTCTCATCTCAGGATCGACACCAGGGTGGACATGGACCTCTTAAGCCTAGACCAGCGGGTGCGAGACACCATCCAGAAGCACTCATCTGACAACATCGCCTTCCGTGCCGCCACCAGCCACGCTCACAAGACCTGGGCCCGCACTTTTACCAGCAAGCCCGAGCTCTACATCCGCCCACGCTCCGTCAAGGAGGTCCAGAAAGCCGTCAACCTCGCCCGCCAGTGCAGGCGGCGCATCACCACTACCGGTGCGGGCCACTCGCCCTCGGACCTGACCTGCACGTCCTCATGGCTTGTCAACCTCGACGACCTGCGCGACATTATCCACCATGACACCGACACCAACATCGTCCACTTCCAGGCCGGCATCCGCCTGTGGCAGCTCGGCGAGGAGCTTGACCGCATGGGCCTGGCCATGCCCAACCTGGGCAGCATCAATGAGCAGTCCGCCGCCGGCGTCATCTCGACCGGCACCCACGGCTCCTCCCTGCGCCACGGGCTCATCAGCCAGTCCATCGTCGAGCTCGTGATCGTCACCGCCGACGGCCAGGCCCGTACCTGCAGCCGCACCGAGAACAACGAGCTGTTCCGCGCCGCCCTCCTGTCGCTCGGCGCCCTGGGCATCATCGTCGAGATCAAATTCCAGACCTCCCCGGCCTACTCGCTTGAGTGGACCCAGACCATCGACTCCGATGCCGTCATGTTCCGCGACTGGGCCTCCACCCTCTGGGACCGCGGCGAGTTCGTCCGTGTCTGGTGGTTCCCCTACACCCGCCGGTCTGTGGTCTGGACCGCCGGCATCACCACCGAGCCGCACCGCGACCCGCCGCGCAACGGCTACGACGGCACCCTGGGCTACCTGGTGTACCACAATCTCCTGTGGCTGGCTCACTACGTGCCGCGCGTCCTGCCGTGGGTCGAGTGGTTCGTCTTCGGCATGCAGTACGGCTTCCGCGACGGGAGTACCACCTCCGCGGTGCAGCCGCAGCGCAAGGCGCTGCTCATGAACTGCCTGTACAGCCAGTTCGTCAACGAGTGGGCGATCCCGCTGAGCAAGGGCCCCGAGGCCATCAGGAGGCTGTCGTGCTGGCTCAACAACCTGCAGCCGGGCGACCGCGACTACTGCGAGCACCGCATCCCCTTCAGCAGCCGCGGCCTTTGGGTGCACGCGCCGCTCGAGGTGCGCGTCACCGACACGTCGCGCTTCCTCGCCAACTCGGACGGCACCGGCGCCGAGTCGCGGCCCTACCTGGACCCGACCTGCAGGGACGGCCCGACCCTCTACCTCAACGCGACGCTGTACAGGCCCTACGACTTGGACCCGCCCTCGCTGGACCGCTATTACGAGGCCTTCGAGTGGCTGATGCGGGACCTTGGCGGGAGGCCGCACTGGGCAAAGAACTTTGCCCAGGTCAGCGTCAAGGACGTCGAGGGCATGTACGGCGAGGACCTCGAGGCGTGGAGGACGGTGAGGGACAAGATGGATCCCAGGGGCCTGTTCGTTGGTAGTTGGCACCGGCGGTACGTGCTCGGCGGAGAAGGCCCCCTGCCGTTGGAGGAGAGGGAAGAGAACAAGGTGCTGAGGAGAGGTAAGGGGTGGTTCTGGCAGGGGAGGATGTCGGAAGATTGAGGCGAGATTGTGAGGGAAGAAGAGAAGAAAGACAAAAAAAAAAAGAAAGAATAGAAAAAGTCTTTTTGTGTTTTTAGCGGGAATGAGGTTTGGGTGAAGGTGACTTAAGGTACATTTGGTTGTCCAGGCATTCAAGGCAGCGGCCAGATTTCTTTGCTAGATATTCTGGTAAGGATGCATTACAATTTCGGCATTGAGCAGATGTTTCTCTCTTTCCAAGACAACATGGTAACTTTTATTGGGTATCTATGTAGTGCCATCTCAACGACAATATGTACAGGTACTCGACGCCGGTGCCTCCAAATCTTACACGTGGGCCGGCGTTATAGCCTACAGCCCGACTTCCTCATCGAAGCCCGTACTCTTCATTTCTAGTGGCCCTTTGAAGGGCAAGCCTCACACCCGCACCGTGGCCTCTTCCTAACCACAGGGCACGCAGGACAGCCACAGACATCCCGTCCGCTGACTTCGACCATCTCAAAGGACTTGTGCCGCTTCTCTTCCTCGCCCACAACCGTCTCGCTGCGGTCGTCAGCGTCGTCATCATCCTCCTCGTCCCCCTTTCCATCCCCTGCTACCCGGATGGTGAGTGCTCCAGAGTCGTTCTCGCCGAGACCGTGGTACAGCCCGCCGAGGGCCGTCCCGCCGCTGGACACGAGGGGGCGCCCCGGCCTTGACACACCCGCACGGCCCCTCTCCGTCGTCCTCCACCAGAACCAATACAGCGCGCCGAGGCCCAGCACGCTCAGGCTGGTGGCGGGGTATGTGAAGTACGGGAACTGGTCATCCTCGCCCATGCCGTTGTGCGACGGCATCCAGGGCAGCACGAGAAGGAGCACGTTGCTGGCGGCCGACACCAGGATGGCGGCCCGCGGCGCCCGGCAGGGCGTCACCCACCGCTCGGCGGGCGAGTTGTGCAGGTGCAGGAGCCCGAGCGAGACGGCCACGCTGATCACCGACACCGGGTACCCGCCGATGTCGACCAGGAAGTTGTAGATCTTGCCCGGCGGCGGGAGCACGATCACCGCCACGGACACGAGCCAGTGGAGTAGCAGGCCGCGCGAGGGGGTGCGGGAGGCGGACGAGGAAGGGAGATTCCGCCGGGCATGCGACGCCACGCCTCCACGGGCCTTGCTCGGGCTTGACGACCGGCCGGTCACAGCGGCCACGGCAGCCTTCGCCTCCTCCTGGGGGCCGCCGCTGCCCCGGTCCGTCAGCCAGAAGCGCGGCAGGACGCCCTGTTTGGCCAACTCCTCGTTGACCCTGGCCTGGGCGAAGCTGGTGGCGGCGATGTTGCCGGCGGCGGAGACGACGACGAACAGCGGCAGGACGTGCTCGCCGAGCCCGTCGCCAAAGACCTTGCGGAAGAAGGTGCCGGCGACGACGACGCCAGCGGAGCGGAACTCGTCCTTGTCGACGACGAGGAAAAAGGCGACGTTGATGGAGAGGTAGGCGACGCTGACAAAGGCGAGGGCAGCGGGCGCGGCGATGCGGAGGGTGCGCACCGGGTTCTTGACGTCGCTCAGCACCTGGTTGGCCGTGCTGTAGCCCCTGAAGCAATAGATGACCTTGAGCAGGGCCGTCGCGTAGTCGTACGGCTGCGTCGATGTGCCCTCCCAGATGCCACTGAAGTTGCGCTGCGCCGACGACGACGGCGCGCTGCCAGCCATGGCCAGGTCGACCCTGCGCCCCTCAATGGTCGACTCGCGGTCGGCGCCGACGCCCATGATCCCCCCCGCGACCCCGGAGACCACCACGATGACCAGGATCAGCATCTTTGCCACCCCAAGGGTGTTGATCAGCTTCAGGCCCGCCCTGGGGTGCCACGCGTGGACGGCGCAGAGCAGCGACACGGCGAGCACGGCGATGAGCCGCACGTTCCACCTGTCCGCCTCGGTGCCCGTCGCGTACAGGGCGTACTCGCCCAGCACGATGGCGTTGGGCGTCGAGAAGCCCAGCAGCACGACGTACGACATGAACATGCACGTGGCCAGCATGTAAGGCTTGCGGAAGATGCGCTCGAGGTAAACCCGCTCGCCCCCTGAGCACGGTATTGCCGTGCCCAGGTCGAGGTAGACCGCCAGCCCGCAGAACGAGATGAGGCTGCCAATTACCCAGAGCAGGAGCGTCACTGTTTCGACAAAGCGTCAGTAAATATCCGGTAAACTGGCGCTACCAGGCTTGTGTTCTGGGAGCACTCCAAGACCCGACTGCCAAGCACGGAGAACCATGGGGAAGACGTCAAATGTGGGATTGGACGTACTGCCTACAGACCCGACGCCGCTGAAGATGGCTGAGGGCACAGAGTAAGCGCCGACGCCCATGGTCTTGCCCACAATTATGTTGATGGCGGATAAGACACCAAGCTTTCCTTCGTCTTGGTGGGCGGGTGACGGTTGTGGGGGCAGGCCCGGCGAGTGCGGCAGGAACCATGTCTGATCTGTTGGTGAGTCTATCGAGGCACTCTCGTCGTCGTCGTCGTCTTCATGGTAGGGACATCCACCCTTCCCGGTAACTGTCGCCAAGCCGCCTTTGGCCCCCAGGCCTGAGAGCGGCCTTGGAGGCTCCAGGTACGATCCATGCCTCGGGGTTAAACTCGCTGGCCTGCCTCCGTGTGTTGGTGTGATGGGGGACCGGCACGATAGAGTAAAAGAGTTCCTCAGTGGCGAGGCGGCGGTGGAGAAGGCATTAAAGGTGCTAAAGGAAGCATTTTTGAAGCTTAGTGGTGGTGGAGCCATCCGGATGGGCTGATGATGGCGTGTGGGCGAGGAGATGGAATGTCTCAGGGGAGGCGCTGCTCTGGGTGAGCACGTTTCTCGCAGAAACTTGCTCAGGTGATTATGGACCGTATGGAGCTTTCCAAACGACCGCCTGAGCAAGTTCGGTTTCCTGGCCACACACTAGGAGAGGATATATCAAAGCTGTCGGTGCCGCTCCGGGAAAAAGTCGAAAGGAAGGGAGAACTGCGATCAACGCGGTGATAAAAATAAAATGAAAATAAAAATTAGAAAAAAACCCACGAGACCAGTCCACGAGGAAATGAAGAGGAGCCCGGACTATTGTGAGGGACAACACAGACAGAGAGACCAGGACCGCATGGCACATAAGGCAAGTCAACGATCAAACATCGTCTGGACGAACAGTACGGGATGCGGGAGAACCTGGGTTCAGCACGGCTCTTGACTGGCTGCTACCGTACATGGTGACTTCACTGACTGGCTGGGGGAGGCGAGAAACTCTGTGATTGCGCCGCAGATCATGGTCGTGGTGGGATTATTGTCGGTGCACGTCTATTGGGTATGACCATCCGATGAGATTTCCGTCGCATCTTTGGGGCAGCGGGGCAGGGCCACCGGGGCAGAGGAGGCAGCGGTTCCAATTTTGGACGAGATAGATGGTCGGGAGGACGATGAGCTCCCTCGGCTCGGACCAACGTCACGGCAGGGAGCTGCGACTGTTTGAAAGGGGGGACAATGCAAACAGCCAGTCTGGCGGGCGCTGTGATTGGATTAGGTGATCCTCGGTGCAGCCAAGCTCTGGCGCCCCGGCCTGGTCCATTTCACCAAGAGGCTTCTCTAAGTACTCACCAGAGGGGGATGTCCTCCCGACTCCCGAGTCAGCGGACAAGCTTTTCTCAGGTGCGGAACCGACAGGCGGCCTGCAGAAGCCAAGCTCAGCCTCGTGGCGGCATCTTCTCTTGGATCGACATGGCGGGGCCCCTGCACGTCAACCTCTTGGGGCAAGCACTGGTGGTCTTGGCACACAGCTGTGACAGGACTGGGGCTCTGAAACCTGGGGCCCTGCAACAAAACCCGCTCGCTGGATGGCCTGGCACAGAGGGGCGGTCGGGCTTCTCAGTGGTTGGTACACAGTGGTTGAAGATGGGACTTGCCGCCTGCACGCCCGTTTCAAGCTGAAGTCGATCACACATCATCACTGTACTGTATACAGCAACCAGCACCAGGGACCGGACAGGCTTTCAGTCTTCATTTTGCAGTGCTGGCAGGCCGTCCAAGCTCCCTGTTTATCATCGAACACCAAGACGATTCACAGCCCAGGCAGATCGTAATCGCCCTTGGAGTCTTGGCCAGCGATCTTCAAAGGTTGACTGCTACATTTAGACAACAAAATGTGGGCCGCAGCATCACGTCGACTGCTGTCCACTCACTTGGGCACCCAGTCCCTTTCGTCTGATGTCTGTGGTCACCCACATGTGCACCGTCATGATGGAAATGCCAGTGTCGACACAGTCTCCTGAATGTAGGCCGCGTCAACTGATGTTCGGAAGAGGCATCTCCCGAATTCAGATGAGAAAGTTCGGATGAAACCTTGAGCTGACGCAACCGCAGGCTGCTTGGGTAGTATCACGAGATTGGATATCGGGAGCAGCATGGCCGCACATCTCCTTTGCTCGTCGGGATTCAGATTAATGCCCTAGCCCTGACCGACCGTTGGACATCTGATGGAAGAGGCCATGATGACTGCAACTTCTGACCCAAAGTTCAAGACATTGTGGCCGCATCATGCACCATTGAGTAATTAACATTTGGTATCACCATGGCCTGGATGCGCCAGGTTTGTATTTCCCCCGCATATCAGTGTCTTTTACTTACCTGCCGACTGTTCAAATTATTAGCGAAAATACGGCGACCACCTTGTGTGTGCGATTTGGTTTATTTGGACATGAAGTGTTTGGCGTTGCAGAGCTAATTAGATGCTGGCCAAAATCGTACTAAATCAACATTGTCACGTAAAAGTCTCTAGAGGAGCTTCATCGATCTTCTCCTTGCCAGTCCAACGTTGCTCTTGATTTATAGTCTTATATGAAAAGATCTGGACCGCATATGAAGCCTGTGGGAAGTGTTTTTGGAACTGAGGGACAAAGACAGAGTCGAGTCCAGTGACAGATCTGTCAGAACGGCAGGGCAATTAAATCTCAATGTATTAGGGCAAGATGGCTTCAGTCTAATCACTCTCTTCACTTGTGTGACAACGCATCCACAAACATTTACTCAACTGACAGACTCTCGATTTATGTTATGTGCGCGGCAACGAGGCCAGGAGCCTGGGAATCGGTGCAAAAAGTCTCAACACAAGGGAAGTAAATGCGAATGCGAGAGGGTACTTAAAGTGTCATATCGCAAATCATACTTCAAGCATTCTTCTCGTGTCACCCTCTGTTTAATCCTAGATACCAAGGTATCTTGTGGAACAAACACATGCACACAGGCAAGTGACTTAACCTGTCACTTGGATATTTCAATCAACCATCGCACACTCCGCCGGGTTTGGCATGTTTACCCCTGTCGGGCCTTTCCCTATCCACGTGAGGTATGTCCCTCGCAGCGCATGATGCTCTCCGATTGACACACGAGACTTTTCTGTTCTGGCTCTCGTGTGCCCATGTAATGATATATTGACATAGAAGGGGCACTTACGAATGTAGCATTGTACTCAACCAGTTTGAGACCCGAGAGACTTGGTCGGGGAAGCCGTGGAGTTTTCTCAAGACCCTGTATGACGATTTTGACCGGCTGTGGCTTGACTAGAGAGTGAGTTAAACGAGTAAACTACCTAGGTAGAAATTCCAGCTATGATGTATGATGATTCGATTCATAATGGTGTTGCGTCTGCCCCATAGCCCAAATTCTGCATGTGAGGGTTGGCCTTCTTGAGGACTTGCAAGCAAGATGATAGCTTTCAGTGTCAAGTACTAAGTATTGTGTTTTGTGCACCTGGCGTCTTTTCATCGCACGACTCAAAGGGGAAGAGGAATCCAGCAGAATTGGTTTCGCTTTTTCCTGAGGGTTAGTCGAGCTGGCAGGCCCCGTTACTAGAAGAAAAGAGCGAGAGAGACAGAGATATGATTGCTGCCTGGGCTTCCTAAGCATTGACCAACCACTTACTTCAACAGCACCTTCCAGCTCGACCCTTCCAGCAGACTGAACTGTGGCATCATCAAGGTCACAGCTAAACTTTCATCTGACCTATTTTGTCCTACCAGTTTGGGCAGCTGTAGTGAAGTCTGCAATGCTCGCCAACCTTCAACTCTCCCCCAGCCTCCCCATTTGGACACACACCTCGGCCTCCTTGCGCATCCGTATTCTCTTCCAACCTTCTAGTATCCACCCACCAACCCCTCCACCCTACTCCCCAGTCTCGACGGAATCGCACCTTTGGCCCTAAGCTGGCCAACTACCGTCATCTGACGCGTTTAAGGAGGAAGAGGAGGGTCTCGTCGTCGAACACAAAGCGGCCTGTGGTAGCGCTCACGCATTATGGACGCGTGCATCGACCGCAAGCATGTTTTACTCTCACGAGAGTAAGTTGCGTGTTTGAACACTCCAGGATCCCTCAACGCCTCACTGACACTCGCCTTCAGTTCTCGCGAGCCCTCAATATGGCGTCACGACGGTCTGGTAAGCCCTCACGCGCCCGAGTCTTCGCGTCGACAGCCGCTGACACTGTACTTCGCAGGCTGGTTGCCAACCTCGGCGTTCATACCACCAACCGAAAGATCAATCGCAAGGCTATAGACGGCGTCAACGTTCCTCAGGCATGCGATACTATCGAAAAGCCGCCCGGGGCCCCCATCGCATTACGGCTGCAGGGCAACCTTCTCTACGGCGTGTCTGGCGTCTACCTCAGGAAGCACCTCTACCTCCTCGAAGATTCCCGGAAGATGTGGGCTCACATGCGAGCTTTCTATCGTTCCCTTCAAAAGTCCTCATCGAACGAGGTAGACATGAATGCTGGAAAGGCAACGTGAGTTACGAACAACCCAAGACAGTTGGGACAGAAAGCACGTTTGCTTGTGTGCTCTCTGACATGGTATAGACGAGCCCAACTTATTCTAGGTGACGACCCCAACTTCGTTCCGAATTTCGACTTACCTCCCCTGGACTTTGACGAAAACGGAGACTTGCTTCTTCCAGGCTGGGATCTCAGCCAGCCTACCAAGCTATCCTCGCAGCTGTCTCCCATTGACCGAGGCAGTGGGTCTGTTGTGTCTCCGGCCGCCGCGCCGTTTGTGAATCTCAACATCCGTCACTCTTCGAGCCAAGAAAGCCTGGGAATCCCTTCGCCTTTCGGTAGCAAACAGCAAAAGCAAGACGACCTTGACCTCGATATGGCCTTCGGAGAGGAAGAAATCCTACCTTTTGCTGACTTTGGGCTCGAAATTGATGCGGATGGAAACCTGGTCGAGCAGCCCGAGCCGGAGTTGCCTCCTCATCCACAATTTAAACCAGCAATGGTCGACGATGCTGCGCAGAAACTTGGCAGCGCACCTGCCCTCCCCGGAGACGAAGTCATGTTCCTTCCCGACGATGAAGATCAGGTGATCCTAGGTGATGACCCCTTTGCGGAAGAGGCGGTGGGTCCAGCTGAGCCAAACCCCCAACGAAGCGAAGTGCCCCTTCCTTCAGAGGAGCTTATCAGCTCCGACGAGCCCCAGCAGCCTCAGCAGCGCAAAAAGCGGACCATCAAGTGCCTTGCTCCCGACGCTGCTACCCACGTCGGTCGAGAAGAGTTCAAGAGCTGGTCAGAGAATTACGTGGCTCGTGTGGAGGAGGCCCGCAAGGCGCATCATCACGTCACAGCGGCCCAAGCCAAGAAGAATGCGTACAATCTCACCTTTGGCATGGGCGTTATGGGAGTTGGTGTTCTCAACAATATCCCTGGGCTTGAGCATCCGCTGGCCCGATTCTTTGCAGGTGGCGAGCTTAAGGCTATAGTAATGGGCGATGATGAGATGGACATCGAGGAAGAAGCCGAAGAGCATGCTCGATCCAGTCGCCGCCGGTCTGCCTCAGGCGCCTTCGAGGAGGACGAAGACGTGCTCAACGGGCGCCGGGTCCGCCCCCGCGTGGATGAGGCCGAAGCCGAAGAGCAAGATCCTCAGCTCGGCCGCAACGTGCACGAGCAGGGCGGTCAAGCCGTCGACGACCCGATGCTGATGTTTGGCAGTGACTTGCCCGAGATTGGCCGTGAGCACCCCGGCTCCGCCATGTCTGACCACCACCGCTCGTCCAACGCGCCTTGGAACCGTCCTTCCTCGGCAGTCCCTTCTTCCATCCGCAGCCAGAAGGGTCGTGAGACAGGCCGCCACGCTGTCGAGGGCAGCCCGCTCGTGGGCCGAGACAGCATTCTCCCCAACGATCCCAGGTTCAGTGATGGCAACATGCCGTCTTTCGGCTATGACGGGCTGGATCGTGACCGCAATGACGCCGCACACGAACATAGTTCCCTCGACGAGTCCGGCGCAGCTGCTAGTGTCGGTACGCAGGAGGCTGATACGAGCCAGTTCATGCGCAACGCCCTGGACCGAGAGGGTCGCAACTTCCTCGGCTTTGTGGAGCGTGTTGCCGTCGAGCGTGGAGAGCAGGACCCGGTGGAAGAGAACTGCCGCTGGGTTGAGTTTGACAGCCTCTTCGAGGAGCGGGACCAGACGAAACCGGTCGTCGCGCAGGCTTTCCTGCACGTCTTGACGCTCGCAACAAAGGGCCAGATCAAGGTGACACAAGAGGGCATCAAGGAGAAAGTTGCCTATGGTGAGATTCGTGTTGGTGTCACTGATGCATCCAGGGAGCAGCCAGAGGATGCGCCTGAGCAGATGAAAGGTGTGGAGACCAACGAGTAGTCCATTACACGGCCGCGACGGCCGTGGCTACTTTTTCACTGGGATGGGGACTTGCGATTGAGCTTGTGAGATTGTTTCATTGCATTCTGGTACCGTTGGGGCTGGATGACACTCGACATTGGATGGACCGGAATAAAAGGAGACCAGTCTTGCTCCGACAGATCAAGGAGAGTGGTTGGGATACCGTAAGACTCTCCTTGCGACTAGGTCAAGCACTCTTCTCTTCCGCAGAGAACTTTCGGGCAGAGGATCATGGAGGGCATATTGCGTCAAGAAATTTGGCTTCTAGCTTCAAAATCAAATCAGCACCGTGAATGGTGTGAAGTAATGGCAAGAGTGAATCGCAGCTGAAGCCAGACAGAAGAAAGCTAGGTCAGAGGTCAAGGACGAATCAAAATAGCTTCTCATTACAAGTCGTATTCTCATGCCATCGTGAAATATCAGAACAAGACGAGAATGCTCTACAGATCATTCGTAGTCGTCGTCGTCGTCGCCAGCTCCCTCTCTATCTGCGAAGATCATATACTCCGCCAGTGTCTCCTCTGGCGTTTGGTCTCCCATGGCTTTTTTCCAAGCCTCGTGAACGGGTTTCAACGCAGAGTCTTCCAGTGTGAGAGAGACGGGAGATGGTGGAAACTCGACGATCCGCTGCCCGCCAGATAGAGAGCTGCTATTGGTGGATCGTTGTTCGTAGTACAACTGATATAGCACTTGCGGCGTAGAAGAACCTTCGGAAGAGAGAGCGGCCAGCAGTGAGTCAACACTGACTTCGAGAAGGGACTTTGATTCGGATGTGTAGATGGTAGTCAGGTAGAGGGTGCCTTTTAATCACTCGCGTTAGCATGCTTCGACCACATCAAGAAAGTGCTAAATGACTAGATGTTGTTGTGGTCATCAGAAGTAAGAGTTTCTTAACTTCATGGCTGTAGCTCAGGCAATGTAGATAAGGATTATGTAGTTTTTCATCATGAAAAGTGAGGCAGTGGAAATCGTAAGGGGGGGGGGGTTAGCTTACTTTGCCCGGCTGGACATTCGCCCGTGTCGCTCGAATGTGCGATTGCGTAAATCGGGTACGTTGATTCAACCCCCTCGCTGGTCTTCACCGATCTGGGTGGCAAGGCAATGACAGCGACTGCAGGTGTTGGGGCGCCCTCTATTGTCGTTTCGAACAGTGAAGGAAGTGGCGATCCAACGATGGCAACCAGCCTGCTAACCTTGATGCCCTCGCTAGCAGGCACACCTTCAGGTCCTCGAAACAGCATCTTTGTCCTGACGACTGTGCCCTCAGAGAGTTCCAGCTCGACCTCTTCACCGGTGCCGGTACCTCTGACCTCCTTGATGCCTGTGCCAAGCATGTACACGCCGCCGCCCACCGCCCCGGCCCGGCACGCTACCTGTGCGATCTCAGAGCCCCCACCCCACTTGGGGTAGACAGCAGCAAATCCAGGTCCAAACAGGCCCATCGACGTCAGGTGCCGATGAATCGTCCCCAACCCATCCTTGGTACTGATCCGCCCGTCGAGCGAAAGCGTCAGGGTGGTGATGTACATTCGCAAGCCTTCATCCAAGCCCATCTTCTCCGACAAAAGCTCGGCCAGTGGCCTGTCGGCATACTCCTGCCATTGCGGGAGCGTCGCCTCTTCTTCAAATGACAGGACGAGCTTCAGAAACTTCATGAGCTGTCGCTTCACCCGAGCGGAGAGGTCTGTGGAGGAGAAGACATCCTCGCGGGTGGAGGGTATCCGTGCTAGCGTCGGCGCTCCGTCTGGCTCAGAGGATGGCTTGAATATGAAGAAGGACCCGACAGCCAGGAACTCCAGCTGCCGATAGCATCGGGAGGAGACCAGCTGGGAGAGGAGCTTGGAGTTGGCATGGACGATCTGGGGTGAAAGGGAGAGGGCGTAGGCGCGCGGGAAGGAGAGCTTGACGCCCGAGTCGGGGACTTCCTCTGGCCTGGTTACGGCGGCAGAGGTGAAGGCCGAGGTCGAAGGAGCTGTGGCAATCTCTGAGGCCCAAGCATCGGCTTCTTGGAGACTGAAGGCTGCTTCTGGTCCTCCGTAGTACTCATTGGGGTCTATGTGGAGGATTTTCTTGTCTGATCGGGAGAGGGCTCTTCATGGAGGAGGGCGACTAGGTTAGTTAGATGGGCTTCCTGATGTTTTGCTCAGCAACAAGAACGGGTCAAAAGGGACTCACAATGCCAGGAGTGATTGCTGCAGGCCTGTGCCGCAGAGGATCACATCCCACGTCGTCTCGCTCAGCGATTTCATGATGGCCGCGGTGCAATCACGGTGGTGGTTGAGGAGGAAAATTGCTCGGGAGAGTTGTCGTTGAGAAAATGCAGCAAATTCAGCTGCGGGTAGCGGGGACCAGAGCTCTTCCGGAGCGCCTACATAATGTTCCGCCGCGGGAGCCCCACCGCTGGAACCGCTCTGAGAATTAGCAGTGAAGGTTCTAGCGTCGCGACCCTTCTCTCTCCCTCTCTCCTTTTTTTTTTGTCATCCGCCCAGCGAGGTACGGTTGCCTACTATTGCGATAGACAGCACTTTGTCCTTAAGAGTTTCCTTTCACTAGGCAGCTTCATGCTGGGCGGTAGACTGAAACATCCGCCTGTATCTACTGCTCTTGATTATCCATGTGATAGAGCGGTTCGAAAGGTTCGCGAGACATTTCTCTCACTCGTGCATTATCATTCCACTCCCCTACTGTTTGTTCCTGGGAAGCGGATACGGATCGCAAGCAAAACCCTCAACTGCAATTTCCGTGGCCTCGTTTGTCTTTATAGCTGTGTATTTGCATCAGAGTGACTGTCATCCTGGAACTGAAGCCCAGACAGTCGTGACAGTTTGAATTGTACGGCAATGCAATGTTCATGTCTGGGTACGGTCCCTTGGATGGCGAGAGTCTCGTTACTCCACGACCTGTCGGTGCCTTGTGTATCTGCTTCCCACACGGCAGTCGCTCTGGCAGGCAAGGGCTATCTAGTGATGCTCTTTGCCAGTGGCCCCAAAGGGTCCAATGCGTATCCGATCCGGGCGTAAAGCAAGCCATCTTACGGTGTCCAGGACAGCATGCACAAGACGTAAGCTGCTCACCGCCCTTCTGAAAGGCTGGTTACACTGCAGCGGCTGGTAGACTACATGATAAGGTCTAGGAGGATTGCTGACCCAAGTAGTGGTTAGTCCTGTGAGCAAGGCCATCTCCTTCTAGGATCTCTGTAGACCTGCACCGAACGACCATCTTTCACCGGGCACTCACATCAGTCCAGAGCTGGCAGACTCAGTGCCTTGTGTCCCAAGATGTCCGAGGGAAGCATGGACTCCGAGACGCTTCTCCGTCGCCTTTCTCATCGACCGAGGGGCCTGCTTGACTCGATGATCACCATTAGCGATCCGCCCAAGCCATCGGCACCACTGCAGACCGGAGACCGCCTTTCATCTCTGGGCGTTCTGGATGGGCTGCCCACCGAGCTGCTACTCGAGGTGCTCAATATGCTCGACGTGCGGTCCTTAACTCGATTCTTACGCGTCTCCCATCGAGCGAACCTTATCCTAAGGTCTCTTCCGTCATACCGGCAGCTGTTGAATCACGCACCAGACGCATTGGCGGCCCTCAGCAGGACCAATCTCATACGCCTCTTCTCCATGTCTGAGCTCCACGCTGTCCTGCAGACTCAGCACTGCGCAACTTGTTCAAATTATGGAGCCTTTCTATTCCTCCCGACCTGTGAGCGATGTTGCTGGCAATGCCTACAATCCAGAAGAGAGCGGCTGGTGGTACCCCCGGCTGTAGCCGCCAAAGCTCTCGCTCTCACTCAAGAGGAGATCAACAGACTGCCTTTGATATCTAGCATCCCAGGCAGATACGGAGTCCGAAGACTACTCCTAGACACGCCTCACAAGCTTGTCAGCGTAAAAGCCGCTATGGAACTCGCCATTTCAACTTATGGATCTGCTGAACGTGTTTGGGAAACTCTCTCACACCAAAATATCACTGGATCCGCGGCTCACACAGCTAGATTTCTGCAACGAATGTTATTAGAAGACGACGAGTTTAATACTGTGCTGGTACCATTTCGGGGTACCAACATAGTCGGTCGCTACTTTGGAATGGCATCCATCCCGTTTCCATCGCTTGCCAGGGCAGATATAGCTGAAAGGGGTCTTTGGTGTCGAGGCTGTTCTTGGATGTATGATCATCGCTACCTTTTGCCGGGTTATGTTGTCGACCAAGCAGTGCTAGCGGAGCAAGACCCTGAAAGTGCACAACTCCGCATGGCCCGGAAAGCGTATTCAATAAGAGGGCTTCTGGAACATGTTCAAGATTGTTACGGTGCACAGCGTTTGATTGCTAAATCAGCAGAAGATGATGGAGCAGATGCCGTCGCTTTTGGTTGAAAGGAATGCAATGACACACCAGACGTACAGATGTAGTAAAGTGTTCACTAATGAATCCCAAGTCTCGTACTCTTTTTCTGCTCATACTGCAGCTCAGAGCTGGTTGAACGTACCCAGCATCTACATCAGTTCCATAGATGACACTATGCGTACCCTTTCCCTTCAGTCCTAAAGGGGCACGCTTTCGAAATGGTCGAGAGCAACCAGAACGACCAAAAAAATCTTCAAAGACCTAGCCGGTGTCCTAAGTCGGTCAGTGAAGGAGCACGGAGCAAAAGCAGCCTTAAAAAGCCAGCCCCCCCCCCCTCCCCAAAACGAAAAGCTCACCAGGCAGCTCCTCTAAAAATCATTGAGGATGAAGTCCACAATCCTGGTCTTATTCGCCGTAGCCCTTGGAATCCATTCCTCCATGATCGTTTCCTATTTATGAACGGTACGATGATGAGAGGAAACTGGGCTTGGTGCTCTCTGCAACAAGGACAGTTCTTCATCTGTCATGTTCTTCATCTGTCATGTTCTTCATCTGTCATGTTCTTCATCTGTCATGTTCTTCATCTGTCATGTTCTTCATCTGTCAGGTTCTTCATCTGTCAGGTCCGATAGGTGGGAAGGCGCTGCTGGTCCTCGATTCCAAAGATCAGATCGTATAGAAATAGGAATCATACCAATATGTATGCCATAGTGGGCGGTGTCTCTTGACAGGTGGAGGTACTCAAGGGTGGTCATGGGGTTGGGATCATCAAAGGAGCTGATGCCTAGTATTGCAAAGGTTGTGAACAATTTGTGATAGAGCCTCTCCAGGACAGAACAGTCAGACAAAGAGACATAATGTGATAGCATTGAACTGGAGAGCCGACCCTCAGATGGGAAATAGCTCAGTTGGTGTAGAGCGACGTACCCTAGCGACTGCGTTCTCGGAATCTTCAGAGGATTTCAAGGCCGTAGGAGCTGGTGACGGAGGTCCTATGTTCGAATCATAGTTTCCCTAATTGTTTTGGTTTTGTTTTGTCTTGAAATCCTGCCCCTCTTGATTCTTGATTCACTGGCCTGCACATATTTTCAACAAAGTGCCTAGATACTTGGCTCTTGTCAATGTTCTTAGAGCTTTCTGCAGTCCTTGACCCCGTCTCCAACCAGTCATTCCGTGATTTTGTTTGCTTTTCTTTGCTTCCACGAACATGATCATTCACGGCCAGCTCTTCACTTCTGTTAGAATTTGAGGTTGGAGGATTTCCATAAGAAAGGACCATGAGGACCGTTCACTAAGAGCCACTAGTCTCCCCTTCATACGGTTTCCTCCCCTTTTTGTCCGTGCTGGCGGCTCCGATGCCGGGGCTGCGGTGATTCCCCGGCACAGTGGTCCACTGGCACAAGAGTGCGTCAAGGCTCATGGGGGAGAAGAAGGGACGCGGGACGCCCCTTGGACCTGGTGAGTCGGTCTGATACGGAGATGTGGTGTGTGCGCGATGCGGACTTGATCGGCGTGGCTCGACTAATCATGACCCTCCACCTGCCACTAGAGCTTATCGAGCTGCACGAAGATATGGTTAAGTCGGTTACGTCGCCTAAGCAATTGCTGGTGATGAACATGAAAGAGGGTTGGGATCCGCTTTGCAGGTTCCTGGGTAAGGAGACCCCCGAGAAGCCATTCCCTCGCGTCAACGACGCTGAGGCCGCTGAGACGGTCGCCAATGGCATCGTGGTGAAGTGCCTGCTCGTATGGGCGGGCCTTTTCGCAGCAGGGGGAGTAAGTATTTATGCGGCAAGGCATTTAATCCAGCGGTAGCTGAGCAATATGAATAGGACAAGGAAGGTCACGTACCACCAAAAACCTGTGCTGTGGTCCTTATATAGATACAAATATCCCTTCAACTGGGTATCATTACCACTGGGGTGTCATAAGTGATCATCTTTGACCCTGGGGCTTCCTTTTGTTGTCCATATTCACTCCTGGATCCAGGAGTTATGCGAGGTGAAGTACTCCAAAACTCCTCTCTGAGCCTTCTCCAGCGCAGTTCTCAAGCCAGCGCCTGCTGGATCTCCTCCCACCTGCTCTCCGCCATAACCGCAATCGCACGTACTTCTTTGGGCCCCAGCACCCTCCCACCACTCTTCGATATTCCTCGCACCCTCGTCTCTCCAGCTGTGCGGTCTACCACAACGGTAATGCTCTCCTCACACAGGCTCTCCTCCAGCCGATCCGGATCTACCAGCACAAAAGACTTGCTCTGAACGATGACTTCCGTCTCCCTCTCGTTCAGCACGGTAGCTGTGCATGCAATGGGCAGTCCGCGAACGCTGAGGGCCTTGGCCTCGGACCGCGAGCACAGCACCATTTCCCTGTCGGGGTCCCACCACGCGCGCGGCAGCTTCGTGTCCCTCAGCGCCGCGAGGATGGCGACCCAGGCCGCGTCAAAGGGGTTTCCGTCGAATGAGATGAACAAGACGTCGATGTACAGCGTCCAGTAGGCCTTGATCTCAGGCTCCTGCTGCTCCTCTGCCGCCACGTCGCCGTCCGCGCCCTCCATCTTGTCGTCCTCGCCGGCATCAAGGCTCGGGGGCGTGTACCACACCCTCAGGTCCTCCGCGTCCAGCAGCCCCGCGCTGTGCAGCAGCGAGTACACCCTCGTGCTCAGCGTCTGCGCCAGCGTCGTGGGCGGCACGCCCGGGAGGAATTGCGGCGCGCAGCCCGTGGCCAGCTCGATGTTGGGCACGAGCAGATCATAGTCCCGCAGCTCTCGAGCGCCCTCCTCCCTCAGCTCGGCCTCCTTGTCTTCCACGGTCTCCAGCTCCGCTGCGGTCTTGGGTTTCCGCCATTGTGGGATACTTGTGGACGGCAGCAATTCTCCTCGGACTCCGCAAATGACGCTTGTGTCGCCGATCCTCACCATTGCGCTGCCATGGGCGTGGGAAAGTGACGAAGCATTTACATTGAGTGGTCGGGCTTGGTGCGGTGCGCGGCCGTTTGTTCGTGTTGGTTTGGCTGTGGCGGCATGGCTGGGTGGTTGGAGGTTTGCGAGGAGGAATGGGTGAGGGGAGATTTTGGCAAACGTCTGCGGCGTGAATGTGGTGGAGGAGGTCATCTTGAGTCGATTGAGGCCTTGAGTGGCCTGGTGAGCCAACTTGCGCGTGCTGCTGTGGTGTTAGGTCGCTGGCGAGGCGCGGGCTCGCGAGGCAAACCGCGGCTGAAGCTTCAAGGGACGAATTTTCGTACTCAGGCTTAGCGGGGCAGCTATTGGACTGGCCAATGTTGCATTAGCGGGTATGCAGGGCCTGAGCTACCCCGCGGTGCCCTGTCAGCTCCCATTGAGCTTGATCGTCAGGGCTCCCTGGTGCAGCACTACAAGTGACGTCTTCAACGGGCAGAGCCTCAATGTCGCCCCCATATTCGCCTTGGTTCAAATGCCCGACCTAAATCTGACTGTTGTGTGTCAGCGTGAAGTGTACCACAGCTTCCCGCAAATGCAACTTCGGGATCTCACTCCTGGTCTGAGCAGTCGATACCACACCTTGTCCCACGGAAATCCACAGATTTTGCCAGAAGGAGGCTCTAGCAGACAGACGCACAAACAGACGATCGCGGTGTTCGCTCCGCGCAAGGCCGATTTCCACCATACCTACATGTGTAGATATGACGTAGAGCTCCAGTCTTTTCACATTCGGTCCTGCAGCCCAATCCTACGCAAAGGACAGCCGTGACATAGCTAGATGATGCTCCATGACGGAAGGTTTGAATGAATGGCTGTCTGTCTCGTCAGATTTCCATAGCAATATGACGTAGAGGGTCGGAAGTGGGATGCGGCCAAGGTATATCAATAGATAGACTGCGAGGAAATCGAGGGCGTCTTCTTCCTCCCATCATCTACCAACTCTTGAGCATACAGAATTGTGGCAAACGAATTCTAACTAGACTCAACAAACATTTACCTCTCTTTCAACCTCTCAAACCACTTTCAACACAACAAAACCACCATGACTGGCACATCATCTATAGGCCCCATCAGCGTCAAGGGCGCAGGTGACCAGCGCAACGCCAAGAACTCAGAGCTCGAGCACGATGAGCGCTATGAGGAGGGCAAGGTCAACTCTCACCAAAACGATGACCCTAGTAAGGCTCATTTCCCAAACTTGACCACGTATGATGTGGTCCAGAATCCAATATACTGACCATGCCACAGAGGATCAGCGATCCATTGCCAACCGCCTGGCCGCTGAGGAGAAGAAGGACGAAGAGCCCGAGGACGACAAAGAGACCGTGATGTCCAAGAAGGATCCTACACTTCCCGTACGTCGAATTTGATGACAAGCAACCTTCCCAAAGCACTTTACTGACACAATCACATTACAACAGGCCAAAACCCACGGCAACGAGCCCTCCAAGGGTGCCAAGATCGACGCAGAACTCCAGGCCGAGGAGGAAGAGACGATCAACAAGAAGAAGGCAGGCAAGACCGACAGCATGCCTGGCAAGAAGAACTAGGTCCCCTCCAATCTCGACAGCAGTCATGACTTCATGAGCCAGCATCCTCCGTAAGGACGGCCGTGGGAACACTCAACGGTCCGGAGCATGTGTATTTGGAATGACCCGGTGGAGCAATGGCGTTAGAGGCAAGGATTCAACGTGAACCGCGTGGAATTGAATTCATATTCTGAAGGCATGAGAATTTGCACTCCAAGGTCTATGTGAGAATTAATCGTGAAGCAAATAAGGTGAACGGTAGGCAAAAAGGCCCCCAAGTGGCTGAATAACCCAGTCTCAGGACATTCACGGCTTCAGGCCGCGTGCATGACGGATCACAAGCTGTGGACTCGGTTCCAAGAGTGAATTTGATATCTTGACAAATAGGGCGCACCCTACACGCAATCGGAACTACCTGTTGGTACCGATGTCAGCAAAAAAAAAACTCCACGCGCATTGGTGCTGGAACAAGAGTGACGATCGGGAGGTCGGGGTTGTGTTCAGAATATGTAAGAAGTGACTATCACTTAACCGCAAGATATAGCACGGCAGGCGAGCCGGCCATCAGACGGGATCAATCGCAAATTATTCTCATCATGAAAAACAAGCCGCCCGATCGTCGAGAAAATAAAAAGGATTCAAGTGGAAGGGGATTGTCTTACCGTTGCGCGCCTACTAATAACAAAGTTTGAAAACTCTGCCACCCTGTCTCACTCTCATTACCAGGCGTAAGAGCCTTGAAGAGTGAGCGGTCAAGAGGCCGATTGTTGTTGTTGTTGTTGTTGTTGTTGATGTTGAAGGGAGGTTGCTGAATTTCTCACCGCAGAGATTTTTTTTGGACGCGCTCGCCTAAGGCTTTCCTTTTTTTTGTCTGAGTGCGTGCACGGACCATATGGGCTTGGGACCAATGATGAGGCGGCTGGCCGACCCGGCTCCACTCCGACCCTCAACGGCCGGGCGTTTACCGCCTTTAGCAGGGCCCTAGCAAAGCCTCGGCGCCGGCCTCTGGCACCACTCTCATCGGCAGCCTGCCTGAGTCGCTCGGCCCGCCTTCACCGTATCGCGGACCGCCCCAAATACGAATCTGAAGACGCCCTTCCCTCTCCCTCGATCCCGAATTGCGTTCGTCATGAAATCTCAAGATTTCTGGAACCTCGCTTAGTCGGTGACGATGAGGAGCGAGAGAGGCGGCAGCACGGAAGCGATAAGGGGCGCCCAAACAGCCGTCGCTGTCGCTGCTGATTGACGCTTTGTCCTCTCGCATCTGCCGATCTCAACCGCTCAGCTGATAGATTAGATGACCGCGTGGGCTCCAGGGTTTACAGATGCGGGCCCGCAGCCCATCGGCCACTGCGACGTTAGATGAGCGATACGGGCGGCATGTCAGCTTGTCTTGGAAGATAATTCCCGGTTCGGGTTGGCTTGGTTTTTCGGCAGCTGGGTTAGGCTGGTCGTGCGTGAGGCACGCAGCAGGGGGGCCATCCGGCTGGCGGTCGGTGGAAGAAGACATACCCAAGCGGTGGAAGGAGACACAACTAAGCCGGGGCAAGCAAATGGCCGAGCGATGAGGGTGACGATGGGCTTCGCTAGCTGCATTTGCCACTCCCATAGTCCGAGCCTTCTCGTATGCTCACTGGAGTGGAGGAGCAACCCTAGTTCCTTCAAACATCGTGAGCCTTTAATTCTGGTATCCGACGGGTCCATCTCCGCGGTAAAAGGTGAGCGAAAACTAAGCCTTCCCCGAGATGGCTGGGATTCGCCCACCGTGTGGCATAGCATTGCCAAACATACGAGCCCTCGGTGTGTATACAGACGGTGATTCGCCAGCCTGTACCTAGTGCACAGCATCTGGCGCGATACTACCTGATCCAGCTCAGCTGCTCGACGCTTGTACAGACATGAGGCCTGGCCTTGCAAATCAGTGAGCCACTGCACATCTCGCATCTTCTAACCGATGGTTGATGAGACGCGGTTCCAACTTGCGGTGTGTAGTGGTCAGATGTCATCGCAGATTCACACCTCTTTTCAACCTCCCACCCCCCCGGCTGCAGGAACAACTCCCGGGCGCGCGCTAAAAGGGCCCCAGGTGAAAAGCGTTCTGGAACCGACCGAGGGACGGGAGCCAGCAGGCCAAACAAACAGTACCTCTCCTGCGGGCGTGGCGCCGGGGAAGGGGGGAAGGGGGTTGGGAGGCAACGCGACTAGTGCCCAAGGATCCAGTTTCTGTCTGCCCATTGCTTATACGGGCGCGGCACGGCACATGAGCCGTTTCTTCCAGAAGCACGGGAGATGGTCAAGATGAAAAAGGCGCCCCCATGCCGAACCAGGAGAAGCCTGGCGAAGCGGATCGAGCCGCAGTCAGCTGTCAAAAAGAAAGACGGTGACAGGTACATGGTGTAACCAGCCCAACAGAGTTCCGTTTTGGGCCGGGACAAGCAGAACGACCAGGAAATCCCCATGGGCCGTGTCTGAGGCTCATCGATAGGGCTGGGGCCGCGTGAGGCACCAGAGGCCAGAGAGTGGCAAGAGAATATATCCTGGCAAGCCTGGCAGCCTGTGTGGTATCAACGTTGTCCGGGCTCGGTCGATCCCTTGCTTGCTAACTGCCTTCAGGCTGTTGCACGGCATACGTAAGGTTGCTTGTGTGGCTTTTATTACCCGGTTGGTGGATTGCCTTCCTGTGGTCGTTCTTGGCTCTCGTAGATCCCGGGCCTGTGCGGACTGAGGGTTCCCGGAGCAGCCGTTGAAGTGCTGTCAGAGACGGAATGGTTTGGTATAAGCCCGACGTGCTGTGATGTGTCTGTGCGCCTGTCAATACACGGCATATGGACAGCGCACGGGCAAGTCAAGACATGAACAGAAAGAAAATTTGCATTCAATCTAGAGAACCATTACCGTACTCATGCCCCTATCGATCCATCAAAATATTCGTCAAAACGCCGGTTACATACAGCCTGGTGTTTATTTTAGAACCTCCATCCGATCCTTTTCCCCACAAAGAAACCAATGAAATCGTTAAAAATGAACTTTAATGTTTTTCTATCCTTGTGCCCCGTGAGGGGTCAGTAGGAAATCTCATGGCGATCTGAAAACCTCATGATGTTGTGTGTCACCCAAACCCGGGCTCTCAACTGTTGCCGTGAAGCTCCACCTCTGTAAGTGTAACAAGCGCACTGCCTTCGACGGCAGCGCCCCCCCCCCCCTTTTTTTTTTGGTTGGCTTTGGAAAACACGACACGGAAAGGGAGAGAAGGAAGCGGAAGAAAAAAACGAGAGAGAGTTCCAATGCCGCACTAATTGACTCAGAGTCTTTCCATCTCGAGTCCGTTGCTCGCCCTCAACAAACTCAGCAGCACGGCGTACCACAGTTTCCACATGCACGACCGGGGATCACCCAGACTTCTTTCCCATTGGCAGCGCAGGTAGGACAGCGCACACCCGGAAGCTATAAGAGAAAAGTGTCAGATGATTCGTGGTCTCTAGCCTGAGCTAAGCCATGCTGTGCTGGCGGTGCTTACCGGCATGGACTGAACGGGCAGGCCGGGATGTGATGGTGCCGTCGGCACAGGAAGTGGTCCCAGCGGCCCCAGAGGGTAAGGCATGACAACGGTGGTGTCGAGCTCACGGGGGATTGTTGGCCGAACCATGTTGTCGAGGCTGTGTTGTGGTCTAAGGGTTGCTCTGTAGCTGTGGAGGCCAGTGGCGGCAGATGGTGGAGGGCGGTATTATTGTTGGTGATGGTGATGGTGATATCGATGCTGATGCTGTAATGAAGGTGACGAAGGTGACAAATGTGACGAAGTGGTTTAGTTAGATATGTTGGGATGTGGAATGGATACAGTCAAGGGAGGGGGGGAGGTTGGAGTGAACAGGAGGCGGTGGCGGAAACGGGCGTTATATATCCATCCCAGATCTGATCTTGGGAGTGGTGCTCCTGTCATGAACATCCCTAAGCTTACAACATTACAGGGACAAGGTCTGAAGACGAAGGGGAAGTAGATGTAAAAAAGGAAAGACGAGATACATGGTTTTGTTCGCGACGGGAACGCAAGACGGGACCGGACGTTTTCCCTGCCCTCCTGCAGGATGTGGGCAGATGTGTAGCCCGCCTGGCGCAGGCCCATGCGGTCTGAGCAAGTGACGATGGGAGATTTGGCCTTGGATCGTCATGAGCATACAAGCACCGAGCACAGAGACAACCACACTGGTGGGCTGCTGCAGCTGGTGTGAAAGCCTATGGTAACGGTGTGTGTGTTTCAACGGGCCACTTGGCCCAAGAGGAATTACTGCCGGAGGCGCGGCGAGGCGTATGCCCCGAACATAAGGTTTGGGCTACTGCCCAGGCACGACGGCACCATAGGAAGGGAGATCATGGGCACTGGCACCACAAGGGAGCACGGGGAGTGATGTAGTGTACAGTAGCAGCCGGGTGCTGAAAATGTTTGGAGCCGCCGTATGGGGGTTTGACGGCGGAGGGAAGCTTGAACGTCTTTCCTTCCTTGAGGTCAGCAGGGTTGCATCTACCAGATTTAGTGGATCTGCAAAGCGAGATATCGATTCCACCCGATCCTTGAGGTATGCCCCAGGTAGCGGCATGGGTATGGAAACCCCAGTATCGCGCTTCTGTGTGACCAAGGCCGGTACATCCTGAGGACTTGTGCCCTCTGGTCTGTGGCTGAAGATCGAGCTAGAGTGAGGGACAGGGGGTGCCTTTTGCAACATAGATACATGCTCTCCATGTGGAGTCAGCTCACCTGCGTTAGGTTTTTAGTGTAAGAATGCGCGCAAAGAGACGACCAGCACTCGGTGATGAGAGATGTGATAGAGCCAGAGGCCGTGCTTTTACGGTACGGGCGGCCGGCGATCTGCCTTGCTTCGACTCTGTCTTGTCTTGCACAAGAGGTAGATGAGATCGAATCGGATCGGATCGGGCCTGACCAGATCAGATCAGATCACGCCAGGCCAAGCTAGGCGAGTAACGCAGGTCTGTCGGTCTGTCTAGGCGTGGCGGTCCACGGTCCTGCGTACGCTGAGCAGCAGTGCAGACAGACAGACAGACAGTCAGACAGTCAGACAGTCAGTCAGACAGACAGACAGACAGACAGACAGACAGACGTGCCAGATGTTTGCCTGCGGCGGCGGCCGTTGATTGACGTTCGCCCACCCGCCCGCCCGTCCTCGTTTTACCGCGCCCGCGTCCTGGTCTGAGATTTCTCGGGGTGTCCCAGTCGGTGATCGGGAAGAAGCCAGCGCCCGCTTGAGTTCGGCTCTGCCTGGCGGCTCAGGCAGAGACAATAGAATCCACTGAGTGGGCATCCGCCGTGATGAGCCCTGGTGGGAAGGTGATGGGATGCAATGCAGCTGGCCAATTAATTGACTCAATTGACTGGCAGGCAGGCTGACTGACTGATTGATTTAGAGAACTGACCGACCGACCGACCGGCTGACCGCGCACACGGTGTGGCTTCACCGGGGCTCTGGCCTGGCTGAGCTGGATACAAAGTGCGGACGGGGTGGGCGGGCAAGCAGCACAGCAAGTGAGGTGAGGTGGGTGGATGGGCGAGGAGACTAGACGCGGCCGATATTTTAGGGGAGGGTGTGGTGTGGTGTGCTGAGCAAGAGGAAGGCCTGTCTGTCACATCTCACATGCTCGTTCACCAGTCGGTCTACTTTTACTGTAGACTACACTATCTATCAGTCAGTCTCTGGATTTAATGCTCTGCTCCCTGGCTCCCCTGGCTGTTTTGCGCGCAACGCAACCGGCTGCTCCGGCCTCCTGCCGACCCGCAATGTCTCCTTTTCTCCTGTTCCAGCCTGTTCCAGGTGCCAGCTACTTATTCCAGCACCTGGCTGGGCTCCTCATTGCACGAAGATCAGAAGCCTCTGTTGCTCCTTCCGTGGCCCCAGTACGTGTCTGCCTGCCTGCCTGCCTGCCTGCTAGACTAGGTTTACTAGGAAGCTACAACAGACCCGGTGGGCCTAGGCGGGACGCGCTGCCACAAAGCAGCTTTATCAGATGGAGACAGTGCCTGGAATGGACTGCAAGAGACTAGGAGAAACCACCCATCCCCCTCCCCTCCCTAAACCCCACCACTTCAAATGTGTTGCTTCCCTAGGTCTCCCCCCCTCTTGCCCACTTGCTTCTCGAACCGTTCTTCCCATCCATCCACCCACTGCGTGGCTAATCGCCTGTTTGGATTCAAGGTTGTCCAGAGCTATTTTTGAACTTGACTGAACTCTCTACGTAGTATCTGCGGCGGCGACGGTGACAATGGTCGTCGCTTTCCTCACCTTTTCTTGCAACCTGTTCTCGTCGCATCTCGTCGCATCCATGGATCGCACCTCGTCCCATTGCAGTCCACCATCCTATCCGATCTAGTACTGTGCTGGCGGCAGACCGCTCTTTCCTCGAGGATGGAATGCTTCCCATGTAATAATAAACCTTCGCTTGTCTTCTCCTTTCTCAGCTGCTGCTCCACCAGGCAGAGGACCCTCACGAATCCCTCCAACAACGGCCCCCCTGCAGTCCCGATGCCTCCGCCGGATTTCCGACCCAGCATCTCGGTTTCCTCATCCACGACGAGAGATTTCTCGTCCCGCGATAAAGTGGTTTTTCTGCTGAGGCACGGCGCTCGATCTGCTCCCCAGGGTAATGGACATCCTGTGTTTATTTTGTGAAAACCATTGACGAGTTTGGTCCTGCCACCGTCTCTAAGAAACCAAGAAGCCGGCCCCCCCCCTCACCACCAGGACCGTGGACTTCTCTTGGCGGTCTCGGACAACATGACACCCGTTTCGAGCACATCTTCGTCTGTTGCATCGTGTCGCCTCGCAGATGGATCGGGTGGGCAGACGGCCTCGTTTGTAACCACATCGCGGCTCGCTCTCCCGGTCTCGTTACTCTCTCATCATCATACATGTCAACATCTCCATACACAGCACCGTCAACACACTAGACACCGGCTCCTCCGTCTCAGCTGCTCTTGAGCCGGGAGTCTTGACTCGATCACTCTCAGCGAGGCTGTCCCGACTGCCCGGCCGTCCCGTCAGCTCCACCATCTGCGAAGTCCTGAGTGGCGCCTGATCTCGAGATGATCTGATTCCGAGCACCAGGATCTGCCTCGTCAATCTGCGATTTCCCCACAGCTGATACCACCCTACCTCATGGCTCTCAGCAACTGGGCCTTGACTCTTGCGGTGTATATGCAACATAAATTACTGTCTTTTGGCCCGCCGGGAGATGCCGTGGCGGACTGCCATTTTCGACTTCCGTTTCCGGTAACTGTCCAAACAACGAATGCTCGATTAGCCAAGTCAGGTAATCGTTTCGTATGCCTCCCTGTCAGCGTATCTGGATACCCCAATGAGCCCGGGCCGTTGACAGCAGACGAAGCCATTGTCACGGTGAGCAATGAGGCTACGGTTTCTTGGCGTTTTTGCGGTCTCACTTTGCTTTTGCTACCAGTCGGTCTACCAGACCGACTGCTCAGAAATACACCATTCGAGATTGACATCTTGTTTCCCTGCTTCTTGAGGCTAAGGCGAGCCGTGGGCGGGCCATCATTCGCCCTGACTTGAGATCTGCCATGCACGGCAGTACCGCGGTGCTGCCAAAACCACCCGGTACATTTCCAGGAGACACATGGAATTCAACGGTTGCGACAAGTGTCCCAAGAGCCATCTTTGGCTAGGCAGAGCCGCACTTGTTGTGCTACAAATTCTACCCTAAACCACTGTTAATTATGGTGGTTCAGGAAAAATATCTCGTCAGTCAATGGCCACAGCGTGCGGAGGAGGGTCTGCATGAATGTTCCAAGCAGTCTGTTGTATCAATGCAGCCACCAATATCAATGCTTCTGCGCCGCTGGAGCGCACACTGCACTCGATCACCATGCCTGTACACCACCACATACAGTACGTTTACTCAGATCAGCTGGGTGGGTCGTGCCAGGACCCACTGCGGGACATCCGAGGGCGATGCGACACGCCGACAACATCTAAATCGCCGGATATTGGAGGCGCTTGCGAAAGACCAGACACCGACCTGTCACATTGTGACATCTCACTTCACGGCTCGAGGTTATGGGTTGATTGGGACACCAAGAAATAAGGCGAAATGTTAATGACTCGAAGCGACGGAAGTCCCATTCTCTGACAAGCGGCGGCCTCCTGCGTCAAAACAGGAAAGCAAACATCTCATTTAATCGGATCTGTTCCACACATTGTGCAGGCAGTCAGTAGGCTGTAAGTCGTCTAGATGTCCTACGTCTTTCTGGACGATACTATCTCGGGATCCCGACGGCGTCGCGATCCTCGCCATATTTTGCTTATCGTGGTCATACGTTGAGGTGGCAGCCTACGAATGAACCGTCGACTTTTCGGGATACCACAGGAGAACGAGGCGTGAGTGCAAGATGCCGTGTTCGCAAAGTCGCGGACCTCGTTGGATGGTGCGCCGGCCATAGTTGGACAAAGGTGCCGTCTCCCAGCTGCTCGGGTTGTCATCTAGAGAAACTGATCAATGTTGAGGTCAGTGAAGCAACACCTGTATCACGGCTACCTGTCAGCGCTTGCTTTAAAGACTCGCCGATTAGCGAGATCGGATCAACGTTGTTCTCAAGGGTTTTGTTGAGATACGGCCCACAAACAACGAGATCCGTGGGTTCTTGCATATGCCCTCGCATTCGAACCGCAGCGCCGGGACAAATGAGCGAGCTTCTCTCCGAGGAGAACGGCTCGGTCGCTTGCGTGCGCCAACGTCAGGCTGGCTGCACTCACACCGCCATATGCCACTTCGTCAAGTTTTCGAGAGAGAAAAACCCAACTCGACCCTACAAGTCTCGTTCTCCCTTGTGTCCCTTCTTGCTAGAATGGCACATTCCGGCGATTGAGGCTCAACTTTGCATATGCACTAATGAGTAACAGTGACGCGAGATGACTCCCAAGGCGGAGCCGTTGCAAGCATCCAGCCGTTGTCAAACACCTGCCAAAACTGCAGATGTGCATCGTTCAATGAGACAATTGCTTGTCATACCCCGCCATGTCTCATCCGAACCCGCCTTGAGCATCTACGGGACAGCCCGTCGAATGATGTCTTTCCCAACAAAGCGATTATCGCCCCGCCTGCCCGCTCAGACTGTGTTGTGAATGTTGATCGTGCCTTGAATTCTGTTCGAAGGCGTTCTCAGGAGCTCATAGCGCCCATCCATGCAGGCCACCGTGGCTTTCCACCGCCCGACGTCCTGCAAGTATGTTCCACAAGAACAAGCGGACATTCCTGGCAGGGTGGGGAGGGAGTGCTATATCCCGAGTGGACAAGCCTGAGCCACTCATGCATCTTGTATGAAATCGACCATCTCCTTCATCCTGACGTGGAGTGAGCGTCTGCTGGGCCGACTCTAGAATGGGCCGTTTTACCGCCTCGTTTTCCTGGACTCTGATCTGTCATGGACGGGGACATGGACCTTGGTGTCTCTGATCTGACGCAAAAGCAAGATGTCGTCAATATTCACTCAGAGTTATGGCAATTCTTCAATGTTAGCACCCGGCGATCTGAGGCGCGGAAAGTACGCCGGTCCCACTCACCAGCATTATTGACCTCACGTGCCACCAGCCTCTTGACTGCGCTGCTTTTGCCAGGCAGGCAGACATGAGCAGGTGTCCTCGGTGGAACATCTTATTCGGCCTGGTGAGACGAAGCCGGGGTACATCACGCGATACCGTCCGACGGCAGGGGAACACACGCACACGCAGAGTCCGGGAGCGTAGCGAAGAGTGAGGTGTCAGCAAATTTTGAGCTGATGCATGTGATTGGGTATCTTTGTGACCAAAACTTCGCCAGATGTGAAGAATAGCCGATCTTCAGTGTTTGTGTGGAATCAGCGTCCATACTGATACAGCACCCAGTAATGCATAGTCCTGGCCCAGTGCCTTCTAAAACCCTTCAACCAAAAGTACACAGCCGCAGTCAGGGTCAAAATCTCGTGGGATCCATTACCACGCAATCCCTCATGACAAGAAAAGCAAAAGTTGCACACCCAAGCTCGAATAACGCCACCCGATAGAACACGGACATATTATACCTAGCCGGCGGGGGCAGAAATGATATCTGACACCGACCGGCTCACGTCGGCAATCAGAGCGAGGAGCTAGTCCTCCCATACCGACCACACAAGAGCGTTAGGCGTTCGCGATGTTAGCCTCATCGCAGTTTCTTTTCAATGTTCACTAACAGTTTCCCAGCACTGGGTCTGCCGTGAGCATCTTTCAGGTCGATGAACCGATACCCTGGTTGCAATCGATCAAGTCTGACGCAGGCCCACGCGGCCAGCCTGTCTTTGACGAGCCCCACGTCCTCGATCTTAAACCTTTTGATTTGAAGAAGCATTAGCAAATGACCTGTCTCACGCATGCAACATGGAAAGTAGCTCTCGCGTTAGGGAAGAATCCTGCGCCACTTGGCTGCACAGATTGGGCAGCAAAGCTGCACCAACACGCGTCCGGGCTGGTGGGCGAGCCTCTCGGAAGGCAGAGCTGGACAGACGGCAACACGATCTTGTCTCGGATGGCTGCTGATGAAAAGTGGCGATGAGGTAGGCAGTATGGCTGACAGGCACAAGCCAAACATGCAACACTTGTTTGTGGAGCGGGGCCACAGAGGGCAGCAACGGCCTGTAGGCGTTCCACCACATCACAAGTGTATGGGCAGGAAGGCGAGCCGCACCATGCCCCTTGCTCCACACCGGTGAGCACCCAAATCCGACGTCATTGATCCGAAGCCTGCGAGCCTGCGCGAGCCTTACACTTGCAAGCCCCCCTTTGCGCAGGGTCTGCATTGCCAACGCAGGCGACGCCAGACTGGCAACTCGCGTATCGGTGGTGTGCAGTGGAAGGCTCCGGCCCCCGGCGATGGGCCGGGGGGCTGTGCCCAACGACGCGACGTGATTGACAGGGTACGCTATCCGCGGTGGTGTGTGTGGGTAAGGAAAGTTCCGGGGGAAGCAAAAAGTGACAGGTGACAGGAGCCGGAACGGCGGAAACATCAAAAAACTGCAAGGGGCAGAGGGTGTGCTGCGTGCTTGGCCAGGCGCTGGGCCCTGCTGGCCTGATGATAACTCACCTCACGAAGCTGAGTTCCTCCACAACCCTGTCTATCCGCGGAAACTTGAGCTCTTGGCCCATGCCCCAGTCAGGGTTCTCGGTCTCGCTGCTCCTGGTCTGCATCTTGTACTGGCCGTCCTGGGCGAGGCCGCTCTTGATGGCCTTCTTCTCAGTCCGCTCCTCGGGAGTCTCAACGTGGAGTTCGCACTTGACCAGCGGTTGGAACGCGGTACTATCAGACGTACTGACGCTCGACACGGTGCTGGAATTGCTGCCGGTGTCGTCAGGCTCACCAGGGAGGGGCAGGAGCTGCCCTGCAAGGATCGTGACGCGAAAGATCAGAGCTCGGTGTTGTCCTGCCTCGGCCTGTGATGTTGTCTTATCGCCGCTCAGATATCCCTGGGGTTTGAGCACCCAGCCCTGCTCGGACTCGAACATGGCGCTGTTGAGCATGATCGCCTCGTCGACGTGCGCCCGCTGCCAGTTCAGGGCGACCATCTGGACTCCCTTGCGCCAGTAGATGGAAGGGTCGAGGTTGGTTGAGCTGACGCGGGTTGAGTGCGGATATGCGCGCATGAAGAAGTCGCGGTTGTGCGTGAACATCTCACGGTGCTTGCTCTGATGCAGCTTCAGTATCTTGTACTCGTCGATGGAAAAGATGTGCGATGGCGACTTGGCCGCAGGCGCGGAAAAGTCCTTGTAGTGCTCGCTGTGCGTGTAGATGGCCAGCTTCCCGAGCGCCTCACGGATGAGCGACTTGGACGTCTTGACCATCTGACCCAGCTCCCCAGTCTCTGTTCTGGCCTCTCCCACCACTGACAGCCTTTCGTCTTCTGATGCTGAGCCGTCATCGTCGTGAAAGGTGCTCGTAGGTACAGTCAGCTGACTGCTCCCCTTCAACATTGTGTAGCCCGCTGCCTTCTTGACCTTGACGAGAATCTTCTCCTTGAGCTCTTCAAGTCTCGGCTGCCGCGCGTCTGGGTCGCATCCTTGGAGCGGCTCGTCCAAAAGATAGTCACCCCACTCCTGTTTCATTATCTCGGCTACCATATCCTGCTGCTCGCCCGTGGCGTGGCATTCCAGGCTGATAACGAGGGGCAGTTTGTTGGTCTTGAATGCTGATTCCTTGATGACCCGGCACACCTCGCGCAAGGGGATGCGCTTGGCAAGGCCCAAGTCGCCCAGGCCCTGGACGGTGTGGGCGTGCGTCACCTCGGGCTCTATCGTCCTGCGACTGCGCGGCTCCCTCGACCTCGACCGCGACCGCGACCTGCTGGACTCCTGTGCCTTCAGCCTCAAGCCCTCTGCGGAGCGCACGGGGCGCAGCGGCGGGCTAGGGTCGTTCGGGTCCAGCATATCGCCCGGGTCAAGCGAAGTCGAGCTGTGGCTCGCAGCCGGCAGCGCCACGTGCAGCGAGCTCAGGCTGGCGCTGGCGAGGCTGACCTTGAAGTCCTGCGAGCGGTCATGCCTCCTCGACGCCAGCTCGTGCCACTTCTGGTCGATCTTGTCGGCGATGGACTGCGCCGCCGCGGGGAGTGAGTGGATGGAGCTCGTCGAGAGCGTCGAGAGCGTCGAAGGGTTCCTCTTGTGCTGCTTGTGCACCTCGCGGCTCGGCGAGTTCGACCGGCTGGGGGTGGGCGTCCTCGGCCTCTCCGTGTACCCCTCGCCATTCCAGACGTCAATCTCCACGCACCGGCAGTCGTCCTCAAGCACGGTCCGGTACGCATCGGCAGACACCTCGCCACTGAGCTGGTTGCCCAGCCCGATATATGTGTTGTGGCTGCTGCTGATGAAGTAGTTCGTTATGGGCTTCGACAGGTCCTTCCTGGCAGCCGGCTTGAGGGCGACGCTGTAGTCGTGCAGCCAGACGTAGACAAAGTCGCCCAAGGTATAGCTCTCCTTCTCAAGTGGCCGGACGAGACCGCCCTGTGACTCGATGAGGAACTCCTCTAGCTTCTCGCGGGTTATGCAGTCTCCTTCGCGGCCTCGGAGAGACGTAAAGATGCGCTCGATATGCCTGTGCGTTGATTCCTTGAGCAGGGGCAGGTCGGGGTTGTAGTTGAGAGAGAAGGGCGCGGCCCGGAGGCTGTCGATCGGGGAGACTGCGCTGAAGTCGTCGCTGAAGGTGGCCGTCGTCGCGTCGAAGTCAATCGTGAGCTGCTCCGACTTGGTGTGCTGATGCTGTTGGCCGCCGCCAATCTGTCGCTGGTGAGGGCCGGGGCCGCCCCCCAGGGCAACCATCTGGAAGAAGTGCTTCCATGCCGTGTGCGCGCCGAACTTTGGGCTCGGTATCGGCCCTCCCACTCGTGCTGCCGTTCCGTTTTCGATCCTAGCTGCGGTTCTGGCCCCCCTGTACGGCCACATCGCCGGGTGGGTTTGGGCGCGCTTCCGGGCTCCCTGCTCGTGGGGGAAAAGGGGCGGATGTTGTCAGCCGAGCCTTTAAATATTTTTTTTGGTGTTTTTCTTTTGGGCTTGTTTGGGTTGCAGACACACGCGTTATCGCGGGAAGTGGCTCGGGCAAGTGCAATTGGGGCTGACAGGACGGGTTTTACGGGACAGTTTATTGCTGGCGACGGAGCGTACGAGAAGTAGGTATGCACAGGGACCTCTCAACACAGGGGAGGGAAAGGGAGGGAGGTCTGAGCTCTTGTTTTGATTTTTTTTTTTTGCCTTTCTCTGCTCTAGGCCGGAGAACTTACGAGGCAACCCATGGGTAAAATAATATGATGGGTGGTCCGTATTTGCGATTGCGTATGGCCGCGGCCCTGTTTTGTTCAGGGGACGGCGCGGAAAGGCCGGGGTCCCGTCCTGCGAGATTCAGAGATCTGCGAGGCGTGCAGGATTTATGGGGAAGCAGGCTGCAGCTGGCAGCTGCAACCCCCGTGTGTTCGCTGGGCGCGTCTCGCTGGCTGCTGCTACTTGGGTGGTGCCGGGCTGAGGAGCTTGGCCGGGCTGGACATGGCAGGTTCGTGTCGTTGCGTGTCGTGTCGTGTCGTGTCGTGCGCAGGCAGGGTCACTGTCGAGTGCCGGCCGACCAGGGGAGATGATGAATCACGAGCAGGAGGATAAGTCAAAAAATGTTGAGAAGTGGAAGAATGGATGCATAGACGAGATGCGAGAATGCAAGAGAGAGGAAGCGGGAGAATGTAAGCATTGATCAACTTCCTCTCCCGCTCCCCCCCCCCCCCGGGGATTCCTCAGCCAAGGAATAGGGATGGTTCAGTTCGAGAAGATGGTTCAGCTGAGCGAGTGGCGCCCTCCTCCTGCAACCGATCCGCCGCAGTCAATCATAACAGAGCCAGAGCACAACATAACTTAACACAGGGCACAGGGCTCAGGGCACAGGGCCTCGCCAGAGCCTTGCGCTCATCAGAGTGGGCGCCCTCCGTCCTGTCCGTGTCTGGCTGGCTGTCATGCCTGCTTCGTTTAACAGATAGAGTTGCGGAACAAGACGCAGGATTGGTCAGGGGATCCCAAGGTAGCGCCCACGATTGGATCTCTGCTCAGAAACTCCCGAGGGACGGATCCCAACTGCTTGGACGGGGACCAAGACCTGAGACGACTTGCTGGGAGGGCGGTCCCTTGGGGCTGGTGGATCCTGCAGCCGGGTTTCCAAAGACAATTGTCCAGTTGACTGCCAGAACGGTGGCACCAACTCAAGACAATAGCCTGCATATGTGCTGGCCACACGTGTAGTGGTGTGTCGACACCGCAGTGGTTGTGGTTGCAGCCGGCTGCACAGCAGTAGCATCAGCATCAGCATCAGCATCAGCATCAGCATCAGCATCAGCATCAGCATCAGCATCAGCAGCAGCAGCAGCAGCAGCAGCAGGCCACGCGAAGCTTAAGCTCGGGGCTGACAGTCAATACAAAGTATCTACCACAGTAGCAGCATCATTCCGCTGGTGCCCAGCAGGTGTGGAGTAGTGGTCTCTCACTGCATTGGCCCCGGGTTTGCAGATGGGACGGTCTTTTCCGCAGGGCTGATCAAACCGTCCAGTCTGTGGGGGCGGGAGTCGCTTCAGCCTGGCCAGCCTGGCCAGCCTGGCCGGCGGAGCGGCACCAGCACCAACGCCTGCATCTATGTGCATGTCTGTTTGCGTGTGTGCATGTGCGCATGCATTACATGCATCGGCGGCTGAAGAAGTCGACAAACTCTCTGCCCCTCCCCATCCCCTCGGCGTCCTTGTCTCGCTTGGACACCCGGACGGACCGTCTGTCCTTGACTTTGAGGGAGTCGAGGGCCAAGCCTGGCAATCAAAAGGTGAAGCTGCCCCTGAATCCCAGGCAAGGGAGCCCTGTTTGGCCTGTGGGGTCGAGAGAGAGAGAGCCAGACTTGCCAGACTTGCCAGAACAAGATCGGCAGCTTTCCAAGTTCCGTGCCCTCAGGTTTCTATTTTGGGGCTGTCACTTGTTGTTGAGGTCATACTTTTTCGTATTCAACAGCCTGCCGTCGTCCCAGACATTGCCCATTGCCCTCTCTCTCTCTCTCTCTCTCTCTCTCTCTCTCTCTCTTGCTCATTTCGCTGGGCGAGGCCAGGCTGTCTGCATCTGGAATGAGGAATGACGAGCACATCATACCGTGAGGAAAAGGCCGAATTGAGGCCAACGGCGCTGCATGACATGAGATGACCTGGGGGCACGGCTGCAGGTGCTCGCTGCCCCCTAAAGCTAGCATCCCTGACAGCGGCCAGCCCCAGCTTATTACTGTAGATAGTGTAGCGTACACTACGGAGTAGACTAGACTACTTAGGTACCTAGACTAAGCAAGGTGCAGCCACCGGCTGGGCAGCATAACGTCATTGGTTCGACAAAGCTGCTGACATTCAACGTCGACAGCAACATTGAAGTGCCACCACACCACAAGCCAGGGATTGACAGCGCCATCCGACGGCACGACTTGACAGCCTCAGCCCCTGTACGCCATCGACCTGCATGCCCAGAACCACGGACTCATCTGGCACAAGGACACTTGACATACCCAGTACCCAACTCCAGCTTGCCATCAGCCCCAGACGACGCCCGTATGGCAATGGCCGACAAGAAGACACGGCGGGACCACGAGGCCGAGGTCCGCTCCTGGGGCTTCGACCATGTCTTCACGTGGTCTGACGGCCCCAATGCTCACTACCCACCACACTCCCATGCCGGCGTCACCACGCACCTCATCCTCAAGGGCCAGCTGACCATGACCTATCCCAAGGACGAGAACCCCACCAAGCAGACCCTTGGCGTGGGCGAGAGATGGGACGTCGAAGCCGGAAGGCTGCATGAGGTTTGGGTGGGCGGCGAGGGTTGTACTTATGTAATTGGGGAATGAGCAGTGACGAACCCAATGGTGCTTTCTAACACCTGCACTGGAGGGCCAGCGCTGTGACGAGAGAAAGGGTGTCAGGAGACACGAATTCAGCACACACTGTGAGATAGGCAGATGCCGCGGTGCAGGATGACTGAACTCCATTCCAGACATGTTCCTTTCAGATGAGGCCACCGAGGTTCGAACGGAGTCATAGCAGTGCCCAGGTCCCTCCGTAAATACCAAACAGACCGTCGAATAGTTCTTCAATTTGGATTTTCGCCAAGACATATCACAGAAATGCCGAGGAGCGTGGGTGTTTCTTTTCTTTCAAGATGGATTCGGTGATACAAATATCAAAAGGAAACCTTGAAGGATAGGAATGACCGAAGTTCACAAGTCAGCGGTCTCAATAATAGTCATCGCTTTTTCAATCTTCAAAATCTATCATACTATCCAAAACGATTAGTATGTAAAGAATTAAGCAATCTGTTGTTCTGAGAATGATGAACGTACAGTTGCTGAACTTGAACAGGTGGGCAATCGAGAATCCAAAAAACATCATGCAATTGGTGACGAATCTTACTGTGCTGACCAGGCGCAGCCACGCTTGTCCCCATTGCGTCCTTAAGGCCCCTCCATTATATTTGACGTGATTATTATGCCATATTTGTACTGGGCCACGCATTTTTCCGCATCGGCCCTCACTTTGAGCACGGCTGGTCTTCGCTACCTAGGTACTCGGCGATACACGAGCCAGGACACAACACATACACCCGCAAGGAAGAGTAGACCTTAGACTATGGGAAGATCTTCCAGGGGAGCTGGGGATAAAATGCACATACATATATGTTCATGGCCGAGTGCCATGTTGGCTTCGCTCCCGAGGTCGCTCAGCTGCCACCCGCGCGGCTTGGCACCTAAGTATTGAACACCTTCAATTCCATGGAATGTGTTTAATTCAATCTACGACTTCCTGACTTTTTTGACCTATCAATGCGAAGGAGGAAGGCTGGATTATACTGTGAGCTACGGTGGTATCCCCGGGGCCCAAGATCTATGTGACGTGCGGAACTACTTGGTGGTCACATTCAATCCCGGCCGGGGTGACTGTACGGCCTATGTAGATTGTTCTCCTACGGTGCCTTTTCTACGCCGAATCCAGGCTTATAGCCGCTAAATATACCTAAAATTGTCGATCTAGGAGCGATGAAGTTATGGTGGTGCACGTCGGTGGAGGCCGGAAGAAGTCTGGAGCGGTTTGCCCTTGGGGCACGCAATTGGAGCGATCTAATAAGTTTATTTTTTGACATCAATCCCTTGTTACAATTAAAATAAAATAAGAAAACGGATATTCGCACCCGCAGAAATAGATGGTTGACCTGCTGCCCGCTAACTAAGCCGCCGCCAGCGCCTATACCACCAAACACACAATCTACAGCAAAGAAACCGCGTACGAGGGCTTTAAGAAGCATTAACTAGTTGGCACAAGTAGATCTAGCAGCTAGGGACCTCGTCGGTAACGACGACGGCGAGGAGGAGATTTACAACGAGATTGTTTATACGGGCTAGCTATATAATAAAACACTAAAGATTCGAGTAATTTGCGCTCGAAAGCAAGTATATATAGCTTCGTTAGATTAACGGAAGCCCAGACGCTACGGGAGGGGCGGCTAATTGCTAGCCCAGCTGCCAGCTAGCGGCCAGCTATTACTAATATTTCGCGATATCGAAAACTCGTCAGATTTAAGCGTTTCTTTAAGCGCAGAATCGATCGATTAGTATAGCAGCGGTTAATTAGCGTGGCAGCGATAAATATAGTCGAATATAATAGCTAATATAGTTAAAATAACGTTATATATATAAATTTAAGTGGTAGCTGTTTTTTAGCGCATTAGGGCCTATATATACCGGTATACTATCTATTTCTATAGGTGTAAATATTTATTTTCTAAAATAAAAAATTTCTTATATTATAATTATAAGCGTGGTAATTAAATAAAGTATATTATTTAATATTTTACATTATAAATAATAGTATAAAAGCTACTTTACTTTATATAAAATAAAATATTATAATAATAAGCCTTTACTATATAATATACTCTTTAAATAATTAATAATTATTTAAATAAATATTATATATTTATTATTATAATATTTTAATAATAATAATAAAGTTAAATATATAATAACTTTAATTAATAAATAATAATTAATATAATAAAAAAAATAGTAATAGCCTTATACCTTTTAAACGCTTTAAAATATATTTAAACCTTAAGTATTATTATTTAACTTTTCTTTTCTTTTTTTTTTTAAATAAATATTCCCTTTTTTTATATACGCTTATATATATATATAAATATATATATATATATAAAATATCTTTTTTTATATATAATAAAAGTTTAGCTAATAAATTAATTTTAATTTATTTAAGCTTAATATTTTTAAGCTTAGCTTACTTTTTTAATAAAATTTTTTTAATTTTAGCTTACTTTTCTTTTTCTTATAGCTTAACCTTTTACCCTTATCTTAATATAAATTATCTTTAAAAATAAATATTATAATAATAGCGTTAATATATATATAGCTTTATAAAAAAAGCTTAGCTTTAGCTTAATAAGTTATAAAAGCTTAATAATATATACTTTATTTACTTTATATACGCTTTACGTTAAATAAATATTTAAATAAAGCTTACTATAATATTTTTAACACTTTATATATTAATAAATACTTATTATACTTTTTAAGCTATAAATACCTTTACTTTTTATTTACTATATACGTTATTATATAAAACTTTATTTCGCTATTTAAGAATAACGCTTTTAAAAAGGTATATTACTTAATTTTTTATTTAAATAAGCGGTTTTCTAATAATTAAACTCTTTTTTAAAAGATTATTAAAGCGTAATTAAATATATATTAGCTTTTAAAGAAGTATTTAAAGTAATATAACTTTAATTAGCTTATTAAAGTTAAAAAGAATAATAATAATAAAAATAAAAAAGAAAAAAAAAGATTAAAAATTACGCTATATTACGCTTTAAGTATAAAAAGATATTTAAAAAAAGTTTTTATATATTTATAAACCTTTTTTTTAAGTAATAAGTTTTTTAAATTATTTAATATAGTTTTATAATATAGTTTAAAAGGCTTTACCCTAATAAATAAAATTTTTATATTTAATTAAATATTTTATTTATATATAAAAGTTTAATAACGCTTAAAAATATTTAAATTAAGCTTATAAAAGGTTTTTTATAAGCTTATTTATTAATATAAGCTTAATAAATAAATATTTTATTTAAAATATTCCTTTATTATACTTTTATTTTAATTATTAATTATTTTATTTATTTAAGTTTCTTTATTAAGCTAAAATAATAATAAATATTTAAAAAGAATAAAGTATAATATATCCTTTAAATTAATATAATAAGTTTTACTATATAAAACTTTTTATAATAACTTATTAATCTTTTATAAGCTTATTTATAATTAAAAGCCGCTATTTTACGTTAATAGCTATAGCGTTAAGCCGCGCCTATTTACGCTAGTGCTATCGAGGTTAAAGTTATTATAGGCCGTAAATAACCTAGTTTAACGCTATTAAGCACTATTAATATATAAAAGTGCTATCGCTATATAACTTAAGCCTTTATAAGTTACTTAAAATAAGCGATATTAAAAAGCTGTTATTACTTTAACTATATACTCTTATAAGATATATATAAGTTTTAGCTCTACTTAAATATATACCTATTTAGTAAAACTAAGCGATATAACCTTATTTCGTTATATTGTAAAACTATTTAAAAGTAATTATTTAGCCGAAATTAAAATAACTATTAATTAAGCTTAAACTATTACTTATACACGTTTAAAACTTAAATAAAGCTATTATATTCCATTATTTAAATATATAAATTTAATAGCTTTATAGCTATAAAAATAAACTTTAAATATAATAAGTAAATTTTTATTTAAATAAAAAGTTTTTTTATTAAAGTAAAGAAGTATAAAGATAAAAAACCTTTCTTATTTAAATAAATAAATATATTTATTATTACTTTAAAGATATATAACTTAAAAATTTATTTTAAAGAAATAAAAAAATTTATTACTTATAAATTAAAAATTAATAATAAGTTAAAAAAAAGATAAAAAGTTAAAAAAAAGATAAAAAGTTATAAGTTTAATATACTTTTTTAAAAAAGTTTACTTTTTATTTAAATAAATAAAGCTTAATTATAGAAATATAATATAATTAAATAAAATTTAATTTAAAACATATATAATTATAGGTCTTTTAACCTTATATTTAAAAAGGTTATTTTAATTATATAAATTATTATTCTTTTAAATTTTATTAATTTAAAGTTTAAAATATAATAAAATAAAATAAAAAAAGCTATAATTAAATTTAACGCTATAGCTTTTTTATTCTTTATAAATCTTAATTTTACTTTATATTTAAGCTTTTATAAATAACTTTATATATTAAAAAGTTTAATAAATATTTAAAAAGGAAAAATTATAATATAAAAAAAACTTTTTAATTAAAAATATAATAATTAATAGTAAGGGGCTTTTAATTAAATAAATTTAGCTAGGGGTAAATAGTTTTACCCTTTAGCGTTAAAGGGGCTCGTTAAAGAGAAAGTAAATTTAAAGGTATTAACGAGATTTAAACTTATACTCTTTATATTATTAATATAAAAGAGTACTTTAACGCTTAACTAATACGCTATAATGCCCTATTTTAATTATATAGAATATTAAAATTGATTAATATATCTTTATTATTAAGTTAGGTAGAATTTATATATTTGTTAATACCGAAGGTGGGGGTGTACCGAAGGTGGGGGCGGTATAGTACTGATTGGCAACATCCTGACCTGTTGGCTCAGAAACCGCATAGCTGAAGCAAGGCCAAATTTGCAGCCACCAAGGGGCCTCAAATTAGGACATTCGGCCGACTCAGCCCAGTCTAATTAGGCAACGCTACAGGGAACAGGACCAACATGTTGGATCAACCTTCCAACAACCTGCTCATTCTGTGACCAGGAGCTCGCCTCAAGGGACTCAGAAGCTTGATACATATATTTACCACTATGTTTCCACGCGCTGAAGTCCCCATCCTCGGCAGCCGCAGTCCCAGATATACGAATCCCCCATCCAGCGTTCATCCCGAAGTCCTGCCTAAAGTCTTCCACCTGGCCCACCTTTCAGTATCGCAGCTGCTTACACAACCATTGCGATCCCATATATTGTGAGTGTCTGCCCTCAACGTTGGTGGAGAGACCTTAGGACAGTATTAACATCGAATGTACGTAAAGGTCTGCTGAAATTGTGAAAAGACAGCTTGAGTGCCGTCCCTTACTCTACAATGTGCACGCAGTGGGTCCGATATTATACCTGCTGTGGAAATGGCAGCAGTTGGCTGCGGCGGGCGTAACTGATTAGTTAGCCGCAACCCGTCGGCCCGATAGATAGTCCGGCCAAAGCGTTTTTTATAGACTAGCCTATAGCTATTACCCTTTTAGCAATAGCTTTAACTTAATAATAATTATAAATCTAGTTAATCGAGTTATTTCTACCTATTATTTTTTTTATATATATATACCTTAACCCGATTAATACTAATTAGTAATTACTCGATAATTTTTAATAATAAGGTTAAAAAGGTAAACCTTAATTATTATCGACTATAGGCTTATTACTATTAGCTTCGATTTATATTAATTAAGCAATAATTTCTATATTAAAATTATAGTATTTCTAAGTTTAATAGCTATTACTTATATTTAAAAAATATTAAAATTAACTATTAGCTACCGCTTATAATTATTATTAAATTCCCTTATATAAAAAAATTATTAATAAGAATATTTATAACCTTTAATATACTTTATTATATTTACCTTTCTTATTATTAATTTTCTCTTAATAAGCTTTTTTTTTAATCGATTTATTAAGTAGCTATTATAATTATACGTTATAATCCCTTTCTTTTTTAACCTTTTCCTTAGCTTAAGCTAAAAAAAACGCTATAATTAAAAGCGCCTTTTCCTTTAACCTTCCTTTTTTTAAATGCTTTTTCGATTTTCCCTTTCCTTAACTCTCTTTTTCTACCTTTATAATAGATATAAATTAAGATTTTTAAAAGCTTAAAATTAAAAAAAAACCTTAATCGGTATAAAAACCCTATTTTTTCTTATATAAAGTATATTATAGATTAGCTAGAAAAATAACCGATTTAATTTTATTAAATAGTTTATAGCGCTTAAAATATATTTAAAATAATTTAGCTAATATTACTATTTAATCTATTTTTATTATATTAATACGCTTTTAAAATTTAAAACTATTATTTCTATATAAATTTAACCGGGGATTTTATTATATTTTATACTTTTTTTATAATTTATATCTTTTCTTATTATTATTTACTTTATTTATTTCCTTTTTCTTTATTATTATTAATATTATAAGTATTAATATTACTATTATTGCCGATAATAATAGTAATAAAAATATTATAGTAAATTTTACTTATTTTTCCTTTTCTTTAAATAATTACCCTTTTTTTAAATAACCGGCAGTAGCTATTATTAATTATTATTTCCTTTAATTAATTTAAAAAAGGAATAATTTTATTAATTAAATTATATAGTAATATTTTTATTTATTAAAAATTATTATTTAAAGGTAAATAATTTATTAAGCTAGTTATAAGCTATAATAATAAGTATTATAATATTTCTTAAAAATAGAAAATTTCGAAAATATCTTTTTTTAAAGAATTTATAAATCCCGTTTATAATAAACGGAAAGAGATATATATATAAGAATTTAAAAAAGCTTATTTAAAAATTAAATTTTTTAAATAAAAAGCTATAAATCCTACTTTTATTAATTTAATTATAAAATTAAAAAAAAAGTTTTTTATAAAGCTTATTATATACCTTGCTTATAAGGTAGATATATTTTAAGAAAATAAGGCTATTAATAATATTCTTTTTATTTACTTTTAAAGTAATTTTAAAAATTAAATTATAAAAATATTTAATATTATTAAATTATAATAAATTTATAAATTAAAAATAGTTTTTTAAAAAGAAAAAATTTACCCGGAAATTAATAATAAAAGAATTAAAAAGTAACTTTATAATTTACTTTTTTTTAAAATAAGCCTTAAATAAAAAGATATAAAACTTTAAAATATAATAAAAATAAATAAAGATTTATATTTCTTTTAAAAATAATAATAAATATTTTTTAATATAAAAAATAATTAAACCCTATATAACTTAAAATAACTTATTATTTTTATTAAGAATTAGCTTTAACCTTAATTAATATTTAACCCTTTTTATAATATTAATTTAAAGGTATTTCTATTTTAATAGCCGGGGAATAGCCTTTTATTACCTTATTATAAGCGGTAAAAATTATATTAAAAGTAACTTTACCCCTTTTAAGCTTTTTCTTTTTTTTAAGCTTCTTTTTTACTTTAAGCTTTTCTTTCTTTTTAAGCCCTTTCTTTTTCTTTATAAATAGAAAAAGAAATATATAAAGAAATAAATTAATATATATATAATTTTATTATCTTATAAGGATTTTACCTTTAAAAAGAAAATTAAAAAACTTATAAATATTAATAATTATAAATAATAAATACCTTATACCGTTAAAAAGAAATATTATATCTAGTATTTATAATAATAAAAGTGCTATATAACCTTTACCGATATCTTTTTTTCTAGCTTTATTTTAATAAAAGATTTAATTTTAAGAAAATTTTAAGGTTTATAAAAAGTTAAAATAATAATTATAAATAAAATAAAAAAATATATAACCTTTTTAATAATAAGTTATAAATTTTTCTTTTTTATTATAAATATAATAAAATAAAATCTAGCTAATTTTATATAGTATTATTAAAAATTTTTAAAGGCTATATAATAAATTATTTTATTTATTATATTAACTATAATAATAACTTTAATATAGCTTATTATAAGCTAAAAATATATTTTAATATTAATATTAATTAATAATAATATTATAATAATTAAATATAAATAACCTTTTAAACCCTTTAAAATAATAAAAATAATATTAATAAAAGCCTTTATAAAATCTTTTACCTTTTTTTTAAGAAATTATAATTATATTAATAAATATTTAAACCTAGCTATAAAGGTAATAAGGTTTTTTATAATTAGGTTATTTATACTTATATTAAAATAGCGGAATTTAAAGCGGCTTTTCTTATACCGGCGAAATTATATAAAAAGCTATTTTAAAACCTTAAGTTTTACCTTAATATCTATTTTATTTAAAAAATTTAAAATATCTTTATTTAAGATTTAAAAAAGGCTAATAATAAGGTAAAAATAATATATTTTAATTATTAATATAATAATAATTATTAAAAAGGTATTAAAGCTTTATTTTAAAAATAATTATTTTAAAAAAGCTATTACTAATAAATCTTAAATTAATAGTTATTAATTTAAAAAAAAAAGATATTTTATTTATAATAAAAAAGATTATTAATTAATAAAATATATTTTTAAAAAAAAATAATAATTATAAAGTTAATTTATTATTTAATATTAATATTATAATTAACCTATAGCAGATTAAGATATAGCCGTTTATATTATTAATTATAAAAGCTATAAAATAAAAAAATTAAATATTTTTAATAATAATAATAAAAATATTTATATTAATAATAAAAAGATAATAATATTTATAATAAATAGCGCCTTTTTTTATACCTTTACCTTAAAAAGAAAAGCTATTAATAATATAAGTATATTTATTAATTAATTTATAATTAAAAGGTAATATTTATATTTAAGATTTTAAAATATTATTTCGGATATTAATATAATAGAATTTTTTATAGCTAGCTATAAGTAATATCTTACCTTTTATTAAAATAATTTAATAATAATAATAGATTTATTATAAGCCGGTAAGGTATTTATTAAATTTAAAAAAGGTTTTAAATTAATATTTATCGGTATTATTATAATTAAAATATTAATTAAATTAATTATATTTTATATAATTAAAGCCTTAATACCTTTTCTTTTTTATATTTAAAATATAAATAAATTAAATATCTTTTTTTAAAATATTATAAATAAAATAATATAATATAATAAAGATAGCTATAAAAAGGTATATCTTATAATATATAAATAAAGTTATCTATAATATTTTATTTTAAAATAAAAAGCCGGCGCTTTTTTTATAAAAATTAAGCTATATTATTTATATTATTACTTTAATTATTTATTAATAAATTAATTAGCCCGGCTTTTATAAAACTTAAGTTATAATCTTAATATATTTATATTAATTATAATAAATAAATTTTATTATTATTATTAACTTTATAATTTAATATTTAAAAGGTTTAAATTTATATTAAAAAATAATTA